>JAODAL010005172.1:0-146951 GCA_025379985.1 Phyllomedusa bahiana | reverse complement strand
AAATTAAACCCCTGATGGTTTTTTCTTCCCTAACTAAAACAGAAAAATTTATCCATCAGTTTTTCTTCCTTACCCTTCCCCCCAACACTTTCAACCCCAAAAAACCTTTTTTTTGAAAATTTTTGGGCCACTGGGAGGGGGCCCTGTGCCATCCCCAACCATCCTTTGTCAGATAACTCCCCTCTTTGTTTCCCCCACTCCCTCTTGCCACAGAGGGGCTGCAATCTTCCCTTCTTTGGAAACCCCACCATTTATACATTGGGAATGCATTTTTCACATATTTTTTTCCCCTTCTTTTCAAATTTACAATCCCCCTGACAGCTCTCCCTCTTCAGGCAACTTATGTTCTTTTTAAAACTCTTAAAATTTTGGTTTTCTATGTTGGGAGTCTCAAACCTGCAAAGACTACACAGCCGTGGCCACGGCCTGTGCCAATCCGGTCTCACAACATAAGGATTCTATCAAAAAAAAAAGGTCCTGACAAACCCAAAAATTAGTCCCACCTTTGTTCCCCAAAATGGGGGGGACCGACCCCCGGTTTTTTGCCAAAACATTATGTATACTTTTTTAATGTTTCAAATAACCCCCTAGGGGATTATTTCCCCAACCCCGGGACCCACCTGTTTTATTTTACAATAAACGATCTTGTCCTAATAACCCGGGACTCCCGTCCCACTCAAAAATTAAACCCTTTTGGACTGTCAGGTTCCCACTATATTTCAGCAACCATAGGGGGAAAAGGGGGTTCGTGATAAAAACAGTGACAATCCGAACTACGGAAAAGTCACGCAAAACAAATTTCGAAAGTGAGGGCTGGATCAAATTGTCTTTTTGAGCCCTTTAATGTGACCACCCGCGGCCCAGATACCCAAGCAATTACAAAACCCGGGAGCTCAAATGGCCCAACGGTGTTAAATACAAAAAGATGTATCAATCCCCGTGACCTTTAGAGGCTCAGCCCTCTTTTGATACCTCCGGCCCCTCAAACCCCCGGGGCGGTTCGGGCCTCAGGGGCCCCTAGACCACCGCAGTCACCCCCAGGATAGGGCGCCAAAATTTTGGGGGTCGTTTCCCAACAGGGGGGGTTCACCGTTTGCCCCGGGTTTTCCAAAATCAAAACCCCAGAAGAACATGTATGGGGCGTTTAGAAAAATTGAGTCGGAAACAGGGTTTGGTCAGATTTCATTATTTCAAGAAATTTACAAAGCAAAGCATTACCCCAAATTTTGTAAAAAACTCCCAATAAAAGAAAAACCCAGGCGAGTAGAGAAAAAGGAACGGATGTATTTTTCCCTATTTAGAAGTGTTAAGTCCCACTTTTTTGGTCCAGTTGTTTTGGGGGAAAAAGTTCTGGGATTGCATTACCCAAAACTTCAGTGATTTTCCAGTAAAATGAAACTTAGGAAAGGGGAAATAGTGGAGGTCCATTTTTGAGGAAACAGAAAACAAGTGGTCACATCCTGAGCCATCTTTCTTCTTTTATTTGCTGCTCTTTTCCCAAAATGGATTCCCCTCAGGAAATGCCTTATAAGGAGAAAGCTTGGGGGTTTATAATTAAAATATAAAAAATATGATTAAACCCTTTTTACCTTCAAACCCAATTGTTGTTATTGGACTTTTTGTATCCTTAAAATTTTCAGGGGGGACATTTCTTTGAAATAAGGAAATCCCATTTCTCCCTAACCCCGGAAAAAGTGATTTGGGCCTTGGCCATACTTATATTTTTGATTTTGCATTTTCGATTTTCAGTGGTGTTTTTTCTATTTAAGGGACGTCTTTATTCATCGGTTTTAATGAAATGTACTAAATGTTATATTTTACATTGATTTTAATGTATTTTGCAGAGCATTAATGAAGGTAAATGACAACAAATCGAGCTACTAGCTCGTGAGCCACACAGTTTGTGTGATCAGCAAATTGGACTCATTATACTGACACACTGACTCAATGCAATATTGCTGTATGTCTAGGTAGATTTGACATTTAGATGAAAACTGCTGTTAATACACGCATTGGTTTTACACATTTTTGTCTGGCTGTATTCACATGTGGTCATATTGCGGTCTTTGCTAAAATGTTGGTGTAAAATCACAACAAAACCAGACTTTTGCATCAATTTTACCAACCGCATCAAAAAAATAAAAAAATCAATACTTGAATGTGTCACTATCGCCTTAGAAACAAATATAACCAAGGAAACAACTGAATTTAATGTTACTGAAGAAAACATAATGACTTCTGTTGTGTGATTTTTTTTTTAATTTTGGAAAAAAAAATCTTTTAATTTTTAAATTTTGTTGTTCCGTAAAAAATGTGGGTTTTATTTTTTTGGCTTTGTTTGGTGTCGATATTTTGTTTCTTCTCGTTAAGTAGTGAAGCTGCACACCTTATTAATAGCTGTCATCTTCTGACATGTCGGTGCCGATCAGTCTATTCTTTAAAAGGCAAAGAGTAGCTGTGAGCACGGCTCAATGATTAGAAAACAGGGTTGCTGTGGCTTTGCCTTTTTATTGTAATACAAACATCAGACTTACCACATGTAAGCCCTCTTTGCTGTAGTCTATGGATTTCAGTTTTCCTCTGCACAACTTCCATTTAATCTACTGATTTTTGTCACTCGATATGTCACCATGGACTCTGATGCTTAATATTTTGCTCAGGCTTTGATAACTTAATATCTGTATGAAATAAGTGTCTTAAAGGGGTTTTGCCAAGAAGTGATTTCCTCACCTAACAGGCTGATACTCTGATTTAAAGTCTTGAGAAAAGGGACGTTGTGTTTCTATGTTTAAAAAAAAAAGAAGTACCTTCTCTGTGATGACATCGCTCCAACTCCCATGCTCGCTCCCGAGGCTGATACTCAGTCTCTGTAGTTGAGTAAACATTGTTTGGCTAAACCACAGACGATAACTGGATTGTGCACAAGCTCTACTGGTTTTGTTTCTCCCTCTTATCTGCCCAGGAGAGAAGATAAGTTCCAATCAGGCAGTGTTCTTTTGTTTGTTCAGGTTCACGGACTGCTGCAGGGCTGAGCGGGGAGCCAGGGAGCATCTGCATGTTTACTCAGATAATTTCATTACAGCCAGTGGATTTTCTATACAAAAGACACAGGCTCTTTTCTCCCACTCCCTTCAAAGCTTGGTCATGCTCAATGCCAACAGCTAATAAGTTCAGCTCCTGTCATCTACGGGTGGTAGCTATTGTAATCAGTCAGAAAACTAATGGCATCTTAGTCAGTCTGTATATCTCACAGGCTACTATTTTGATAATCCTATACATTTAGAAAAGTGATTAAATACCCATTTTGGAGGATCCTATGTCAACATTAGATCGTGGCAAAACCCCTTTAAGATTTTCCCTTAAAATTATACTTAAAAGAGGTTTTTTAATTTGGGTAAGTTGCACAAAATAGTTATTGTTGCTATTTCACTCTAACAGAGTTTACATGTTTTATTTATCACTTACAATTGATCAACACATGCTTAACAGTTTTACTAATTAAACATTACAAATTGCTCATCAGACGATTTTAAGTTGCTAAAGAGGAATCGTTTCTAGTGTGTTATATATCTAATCATTTTCCATCTTGACCTGAAGATCTCTCTCACCACTTTTGTAATATGTATGTAATCTACATGGGTTGGACAGTGAAAGGACTAGTTAGGTGGTCTTTCCATTGCTAGTGTTAGGTAGCGAGTTTCTTTTACAATCCGCTATGAGAGTAAATAGGGTCATATTTGCCACTAAATATCCCGAATCCAGTCTAAAATGTTGGACTTTTGCCGGTTGTCTTGTTACTGTTTGATAAGGATTTGTGATGTTGGACTCTTCTTTTTTGAATGGGAATACTCTTACATATGCTTTACACTCACCGGCCACTTTATTAGGTACACCATGCTAGTAACGGGTTGGACCCCCTTTTGCCTTCAGAACTGCCTCAATTCTTCGTGGCATTTGATTCAACAAGGTGCTGGAAGCATTCCTCAGAGATTTTGGTCCATAATTGACATGATGGCATCACACAGTTGCCGCAGATTTGTCGGCTGCACATCCATGGGTGCGAATCTCCCCTTCCACCACATCCCAAAGATGCTCTATTGGATTTAGATCTGGTGATGTGGAGGCCATTTGAGTACAGTGAACATTGTCATGTTCAAGAAACCAGTTGAGATGATTCCCGCTTTATGACATGGGCTTATCTGCTGAAAGTAGCCATCAGAAAGTTGGGTAATTGTGGTCATAAAGGGATGGACATGATCAGCAAAAAATATCAGGTAGGCTGTGGCGGTGCAATCGATGCTCAATTG
The DNA here is from genome assembly GCA_025379985.1 of Phyllomedusa bahiana. Taxonomy (NCBI): domain Eukaryota; kingdom Metazoa; phylum Chordata; class Amphibia; order Anura; family Hylidae; genus Phyllomedusa; species Phyllomedusa bahiana. Next base: position 142,644 of record JAODAL010005172.1, on the reverse strand, counting down.
GTTACCAAGGGGCCCAAAGAGTGCCAAGAAAAATATTCCCCACACCATGACACCACCCCCACCAGCCTGGGAACCGTTGATAAAGGCAGGATGGATCCATGCTTTCATGTTGTTGACGCCAAAAATTTTGACCCTACCATCCCAATGTCGCAGCGAAATCGAGATCATCAGACCAGGCAAACGTTTTCCAATCTTCTACTGTCCAATTTCGATGAGCTTGGGCAAATTGGAGCCTCAGTTTCCTGTTCTTAGCTGAAAGGAGTGGCACCGGTGTGGTCTTCTGCTGCTGTAGCCATCTGCCTAAGTTCGCCGTACTGTGCGTTCAGAGATGCTCTTCTGCCTACCTTGGTTGTAACGGGTGGCTATTTGAGTCACTGTTGCCTTTCTATCAGCTCGAACCAGTCTGCCATTCTCCTTTGACCTTCTGCATTTAACAAGGCATTTCCGCCCACAGGACTGCCGCTCACTGGATGTTTTTTCTTTTTCGGACCATTCTCTGTAAACCTAGAGATGGTTGTGCATGAAAATCCCAGGAGATCAGCAGTTTCTGAAATACTCAGACCAGCCCTTCTGGCACCAACAAAACCCTGCCACGTTCAAAGGCACTCAAATCACCTTTCTTCCCATACTGATGCTCGGTTTGAACTGCAGGAGATTGTCTTGACCATGTCTACATGCCTAAATGCACTGAGTTGCCGCCATGTGATTGGCTGATTAGAAATTAAGTGTTAACGAGCAGTTGGACAGGTGTACCTAATAAAGTGGCCGGTGAGTGTATATTGCTTGTGTATTTAGGGGCCTATTGAGTTTTAATATTTGATACTAAATAAAGGTTATATTTTATATAAAAAAAAAAAATTTCCTAAATGTTATACCTTTAGTGGTTTGGTTGTGTGGGAAATCAATACACATGCTTAAACAGAAGAAAACTTACCTAGTTTTTTTGTAGAGCCTCTTTACTCAGCATCAAAATTTATACCAAATGTTGTGGATTCCAAGAATGTCCAAAAATTGCAGACCTCTCTCTGGAGTCAAAGAATGTTTGGGGCTAAACAGCTACTGATCTGTTCTAGAAGTTGCCACTTTTCATCCCATTAGTTATAGGAATAACAGTAGATGGAGCCTTTTATAAATTTTGCAGGACCTAGAAGAATCATATAATTTCTTCTTACACCATGATGGTAGAAAGAGGAGCTATGTTTTCCTAGGTTGATGCAAACATTTTATTTGATTAAGTTAAATAGGTCTTCTCAGCACAATGATTAGCTTTTAACATGTAGGCAAAGGTAAATAACACTTTTACCAAATACATTGCTGTTTTGATGTTGATTTGTTTAGTAGATATGGTAGATTCTATCTACTCATTGTGTATACAAGTTTCTCTAGGTTACTTACCATCTGTTTCTGCTGCCATTGCTTCAGTAGCCCTTTCCGACCATGGTGAGTCCCTCCTGCTGAGTGTCATTTTAGCACAGCAACTTGTTTATCTAGGTCACTGACAAACTTTAACCCTTTAGAGCTCTGTAGCAGTTCTGTTGACAACTGAGAGTGGCTAAAGCAGGCCACAGTGTACAGGATTTGGCCTTGTGTGGGACCAAATTGCATGATAAAGCTCTGGAGTGGAAGTAATATTGAGCTGTAGAGCATTGGCTAAATCATGCCTCAGTGGAGTGCAGTCCATTAGCAGCCATCTCAGATGAATGTACACATGCACCCCCCTCTGAGCCTGAAATTTTCTCAGCTAGCTGTTTCACATTGAGTGACATGTCCTTTCTGATACTCCTAGCTGAGCCTGTTAGAGGCATATAGGTGATAGAGGAGTTTTAACAGCAGAGCCATAAAGGGTTAAAGCTTTTCAGTAGGAAAGATAAACAAGCTCCTCTGCTGCTGATAAGACATAGCAGGGAGGTACATCATCTTCTGGCCAGGCTTGTTAAGGCAGAGAGAGGTGGTCGGTAACCTAGGAAACCTTCTGTAAGCAAGCAGGAGATGAGAACTGCTCTGTCTTTGGAAGGAAGCAAAATCTGAACAGCAATATATTTGGTAATTATCTTTATTTAGCTTTGCCTACATGTTTCAAATGAATCAAGAGGATGGGAATACCCCCTCACACTGAAAGTAGCAGAATTTTATTACATGGGAACAATGCAAGCATGATGATTGCATTCAGACATACATAGAGCATTACCTGAAGATAGTTAGATGGTCAAAAAAATTCCCACTTCCAATCTCCCAATATATATTGGTACCCTAAATTTTTGCATTAAAGCTTCAACGCTGTTTTTTTTTTTCTCTGACTTGCTAGTAGGAATTACCACATAGTTTAATATTTTCATTTTTTTTCCAGGCTGATGTGGCTCCACTGATGTCGGCGCTTATCGGAATCTCATACCCCTTGAATTCTGTGGTAATGCTCAGTCAAGTTTATTAAACTTATTTTTTATTGATCAGTTTGTAATTATAAGTGTAGGGTTGTCTCACTACAGACATTGACAGTTACTTATTATATATTACTATAAATCTAGCGAATCTGTCAAATATTATGTGCCAGTAGTGGCCAAAAGAACATATAGTACCGTATATACTGAATAGAAAAAAAAAAATTACCATATAAAATTATATTTTAACAATACAGCATGATAAAATACACACATATAAAGTAAAATTATGTATAATAGCAGAATCAAACGAAAGCTCACAGCTGCCCGAGAGTCTCATGTATAAGAAAATATACATAATATGTGATACATCTAAGTAAAATCTAGATAGAATTAAATGGTGCTGCAAAGTATAATAGTATACAAACATAAATTATGTCTGATCTGAAGCTAGAAAAGTAACCATAAAGTATAGGGAACCCTTGGGGAGTGTGCTCTGCCTCTGCGCTTCTTCCCTTGTCAGACATAATTTATATGTTTGTATACTATTATACTTTGCTTCACCATATCATTCTATTTATATTTTACTTAGATGTAATATATATTATGTATATATTCTTATATATGAGACTCTTGGGCTGCTGTGCGCCTTCATTTGGGTGATTCTACTATTATACATCATTTTACTCTATATATGTGTATTTTGTCATGCTGTATTGATAAAATATATACAGTGAAGGAAATAATTATTTTGATCCCTTGCTGATTTTGTAAGTTTTCCCACTGACAAAGACATGAACAGTCTATAATTTTAAGGATAGGCTAATTTTAACATTGAGAGATAGAATATCCAAAATGAAAACCAGTAAATCACATTGTATAAATTTATATCAATTTATTTGCATTTTGCTGAGAGAAATAAGTATTTGATCCCCTACCAACCATTAAAAGTTCTGGCTCCTACAGACCAGTTAGATGCTCCTAATCAACTCGTTACCTGCATTATAGACAGCTGTCTTAAATAGTCACCTTTATAAAAGACTCCTGTCCACAGACTCAATCAGTTAGTCTCTAACCTCTACAATGTGGGCAAGACCAAAGAGCTTTCTAAGGATGTCAGGGACAAGACAATGAGGGCAAGACCAAAGAGCTTTCTAAGGATGTCAGGGACAAGATCATAGACCTGCACAAAGCTGGAATGGGCCACAAAACCATAAGGAAGACACTGGGTGAGAATGAGACAACTGTTGGTGCAAGAGTAAAAAAATGGAAGAAATACAAAATGACTGTCGATCAACCTTGATCTGGGGAACCATGCAAAATCTCACCTCGTGGGGTATTCTTGGTCATGAGGAAGGTTAGAGATCAGCCTAAAACTACACGGGGGAACTTGTTAATGATCTCAAGGCAGCTGGGACCACGGTCACCAAGAAAACCATTGGTAACACATTATGCCGTAATGGTTTAAAATCCTGCAGTGCTCAAGAAGGCACATGTGCAGGCCCGTCTGATGTTTGCCATTGAACACCTGGATGATTCTGTGAGTGATTGGGAGAAGGTGCTGTGGTCAGATGAGACAAAAATTGAGCTCTTTGGCATAAACTCAACTTGCCGTGTTTGGAGGAAGAGAAATGCTGCCTATGACCCAAAGAAGCTCATTAAGGTCATGGAGTGGCCTAGCTAGTCTCCAGACCTTCATCCCATAGAAAACTTATGGAGGGAGTTAAAGCTCCGAGTTGCCAAGCGACAGCGTCAAAATCTTAATGATTGAGATGATCTGCAAAGAGGAGTAGATCAAAATTCCTCCTGACATGTGTGCAGACCTCATCATCAACTACGAAAAATGTCTGACTGCTGTGCTTGCCAACAAGGGTTTTGCCACCAAGTTATAAGTCTTGTTTGCCAGAGGGATCAAATACTTATTTCTCACTGCGAAATGCAAATAAATTTATAAAATTTATACAATGTGATTTCTGGATTTTATTTTTGATATTCTATCTCCCAATGTTAAAAATTAACCTACCCTTAAAATTATAGACTGTTCATGTCTTTGTCAGTGGGAAAACTTACACAATCAGCAAGGGGTCAGATACTTATTTCCTTCACTGTGTGTGTGTGTGTGTGTGTGTGTGTGTATATATATTATATATATATATATATATATATATATATATATATATATATATTTATATATATATATATATAATGTGTGTGTGTGTGTATGTATGTGTATATATATATATATATAATATATATACACACAAATAATATTGCCATTTTTTTCTTTTTAGTATATATAATTACATATATTGGAAGCATATTTCTAAGGAAATGCCATCAATGTCCTACTGGCAGGTGTTTTCTACCACTGTGATTCTTGGTGATTGCTGGAATTACTTGACTGTGACACTAAGAATATAAGTGCCTCTGTATTTACTGTTGGTGTTGCTTGACATTCTCCATTGGTCACATAATTGGCCCAGTATAGTCAAGGGCCAACCATGTGAACGCTTTCTTTTTTTGTTTTTTTTTACTCTTTTCCTTTTTATTCTAGGGATTGTTTGGGATTATGGTGATTTGACCCCTGCAGTTGGACACTGCATTTCCTAAGGCTTGGTCTACACAGCACAGAATTTTGGTCGGTTTTTCAGCAGATTCAGTGTTTTGAATCCGCTGAAAAAACCGACCATACCCAGCAATGTGTAGCCCTCAGCACAGAAAATTTGTGCTGTAGTCTTCACAACACAGATTTTTTACTGAGGTTTTCTTAAACCGAAACCCGTCTTGTGGAATATGGAACATGTTGTATATTCTACCGGACCGACGTCGGATTCCTGCAGTCCCAATGTACTGGGACACTGGGAATCCGAAAACCACGCAAAAAACGGCGGTTCGGCGCGGGCAAGCAATCTGAAAATGCCGTCGGATTTTAGCCGACATTTTCAAATTGCTCTGTAGACATAGTGTAACAATAAAAAATGGCCGACAAATGAGACATTACTTACTAAAGAACACACACAGCCATACGCAAAGTTCAATGACTGGACAAAAAAACATTCCCAGAAGAAGCAATAAAAGCCCCAGTGCTACTTGGGAGAATTGCACAGGCGCGAATACTGATGAACAATTGCTCACACACCTATGCATGAGGGGGGCAATTGCATAGTTAAAAACTGTACATTGGATAATAACCAGTTCACACCATATTTAGAAAAGCCACAGTACCATACAGGAGAGATTGCTCAAGTGCTAAGATCCTGATAAACAACCACTCACACACCTACTATCCATGGGGGGAGGGGATAATTTATAGTAGTACAATTGCATATAGATAAAGCTTATATAGGAAGCCAGTTATTCATTTACATGTGGTACAACATGCTGGTTTACAACCAATTGATTACAGCTTTGTGAGGCTTCCTGCTTCTGAGCTAGGAGAGCCCACTGTGAAGGGGGAAGCCTGTAAGTCTGTAGTATTTGAACACTGCAGAAATGAGTGTTGTTAGCTTCATGCTGAATGTTATTACACTAGCAGCAATGTAATATGGATACCTATATGTCGTGGAGAAAGAGGGGAGGCTAGAAGCAGCAGCAACAGGTAAATCTTTCCATAACTATGTCCTTAGTGTGTTGTGGCTGCAGTGTATGTAAAGTAAGAGACTCAGATTTACCCTATTGAAGAATTTATGTCCTCGGTTCCCCCTGCATGGTTAGTATCTCCTAGGGAAAAAATGTCACCAGATTGTGACTTCTCCCTGAAAAAATGAATGTTAAACTTTTGTCCCTGTAATACTGAGAAAAATCCTCTGATTTGCTTAGGATATGTGCTTGAGAAAAGTCTTATAATTGTATCTACTATTCATTGTTGTGTGTTTGTGTGGTGGTGATAGGTTCTCTTTAATTTAATTGTCAACAAAATGGAGCTTTGTCTGTAAGCAAGCCAATTGACATTTCATCAGGCCTTGACAAAATGGCTTGATTTCTTGAGATCATGATTAGCAGTCTGTGCAGTTAACTGATGTAACCCCTTTGATGTTTGATGTAAATTTACGTCAGTCAGGTAGGGGTAAATGCAAAATTACATATATTTACATGACAATCGCGCAGGCTCAAAAATAGAGCACAATTGCCTTGTGTATAATGTCCTACCGTATAAATCTGTCACGTTATTTAACCCACACGATGAACGCTGTAAAAAAAAACAAAAAACAAGGGCAGACTTGCAATCGTTGTTCATCCCGCTGCACATAAAGTGGAATAAAAATTGAAACGTCACATAAATGCCAAAGTGGTACCAATCAAAACATCAGTTCATCGCACATAAGAAGCCCTTACACAGCTCTGTATATGGAAAAATAAAAAAGTTATGTCTATTAGAAGACAGCAATGCATAAATATTGTTTCAAACAATAAAAACACTTAACAGTTCTAAAGCATAAAAAAACTATATAAGTTAGTTTTTCACTGTAATCGTATGATCCAACAGAGTAAAACTAACATGGCAAGTGTGAAAGCTGTAAAAAATAAAAAAATGCTACCAGAATTGCTGTATTTTCTTCATCCTGACTCCTGAAAAATGGATTAAAAGGAGATGAAAAAGTAAAAATATACCAATAAAAATGTGAGCTCAACCCTCAAAAAACAAGCCCCCACACAGGTCTGTAAACATCGTCTCTCAGACGATGGCGATGCAAAAATGTTTTCTTATTTAATAAAAGTGTTTTTATGGTGTAAAATCAATAGAACATAAAAATTATACAAATTGGGTGTCGATGTAATCGTATCGACCTGGTGAGTAATATTAGAAAGTAATTTTTACCACATGGCGACTGCTGTAAAAAAGATAAAAAACCACTACCAGGATTGCTGGATTTTGTTTATTTCGCCTCCCAAAAACCTTGATTAAAAGCCATTAAAGTGTCATCTGAACCCCACAATGGTACCAATGAAAACATCTTCTCATCCCCAAAAAACATGTCCTTATAAAGCTCCTTTTACAGAAAAATAAAAAGTAATTGCTTTCAGACTATGACGATATAAAAACAAAACTAATTGTTTTTACAAATGCATTTCTATAGTGTTAAAATGGTAAAACATAAAAAAAAAATATTAAATTAATATTGTTGTAATTGTACCAACCCACATAACAAAGTTATGTCATTTATACCTCATGGTGAACGCAATAAGGCCGTGTTCACACGGCTTATTCCCGACGGATTTGTGCGCCGTATTGAGCTCACAAATCCGCCGTGAATAAGGGGCGGGACGGGGGCGGGGTCGGAGCGCGGCGGGGGCGCCGCTCCCGGCCCATAGACAATGCATTGTGTACGGCGCGTCCGCGCCGTAAATAATGTGCATGTCACTTCTCCCCCTGCGGCGGAATCGCCGAGCGGGGAGGAGCGACGGATTCCACTGTTCTCTATGAGAGCAGTGGATTACCGTAATTGCTGCCGCGGATTGGCGCCGTACTGCAGCGCAAATCCGGCGCACAGTACGGCGCCAATCCGCGGCAGAATAAGCTGTGTGAACGAGGCCTAAAAATGAAATCCGAAAAACAGTGGTGGAATTGCTGTTTTTTTCCCATTTTCACGGAACAATGCTAAACAAATTGTGAAACACCTGTGGGCTGGAAATGCACATTACACCCCTAGATGAGTTCCCTGAGGAGTGTTGAATCTAAAACGGGGTAACTTCTGGAAGGTTTCACCTGTTCTGGTATTTTGGGGTAATGTAAGGGTTTTAGATGTTTTTATGGTTAACTTACCTCTCTGCTGTACTGTCCCTATAATGTCACTTGCGCTTTACTACCACAGTAGGCCCCATGTCACAGTACGCCAGCCTAATATGACCTAGGACTGGAAATACAATGGGAGTAGATAGGACGTCAGACTTCACATGGCAATGACGGTGGCGATTTGGGAAAAATTTGTGGAGGTCTATAAAGGGAATAGCAATAGCAACGCATGGTCACCATACATTCCATTATGAAGAAACGGAAAACTGGTTGAATTGGATTCTTTAATGGATTTTGAACTATGGCCTCAGGCATAAAATATCTGAGCCAGCTATACATAGATGGGCATTTAGAGATTTTCAGGAGTTTGTGGACTCCTGCGGTCTACCCCTTTTAGGTATTTCCAGTTGTGTCAAAACTGTTTCAGACAATTTGGAGGGGATTATATCCAATTGGAATGTAGCGAAATAAGAGCAGATAGCCAGGAGAAGGGATTCCTTAAAACCAGTTTCTACCTTTTACAAAAGTATCATGGGATGTCAGCCCTCTCCTATGGCAAAAGCTTGACTTTGACTCAATTCCAAAGAGCAACAGTAGCCTTTAGCCAAATACAAAATGAAATAATTTCCAGATATACCGAAATACATTTTGGTGAAGCTGGTAGAAATTATAAAAGGGGATATACTGTACATGAAAATGTAATGCTTTTTAAACTTTGTTTTTCTGAAGGCCTTTGTTTTTTGCAGGAGGGGTTTGCAGCAGCTCTGCAAGCAGCATTGGAAAAAACGTTTTAAAGCTCAGTGAAAGAGCAAGTGACCGAGCACACAAGTGCGTTTAGTGTCTAAAGTGTGTTTTTGTCTTTAGTGTGGGACTTAAGATGGTTAGACTTGCAGGAAATACCTGTGTGAACTGCTGAGTGCATATTTGTTTATTATTGCAGTACGATTAAAATTTATAGCAGACATATAAGGCGACATATCCGAAAATGGCGGTGCCGCGGCAGTTTTTTGGCGCATTAAATTAGTGTAAAGTGTGCCAGAAGGTACAATCCTCTCAAAATTCTGGCGTCAGGTATACCCCGCATAGTAAACAAATCGCTTTAAAAGGCGCATTACACGAATCACGGCACATAGCGTATCATTGGTAGTGTATGTAATGCACCTATCGAGGCGCATAACATATCATTACTAGTGTACGTAATGGGCCTCAATAGGTGCATTGTGTTATGGAGATGCACAGCGTATCATTTTTTAGGCGCATTACACTGTGTCGTGCCCGGCATATAATGCACCTACTTTTGGTAAGCTTAAATACTTGTTGATTGCATTTGCTGAATCAAGGGTGTTTAGTCAGGTGACTAATTAGGGGTGTGGTTGCCTAATCAGCACAGCTTAAATTGCATCTGTGTGGAGCTATCAGTGTTTTCCTGAAGGAAGGATTTGCAGCAGCTCTGCAAGCAGCATTGGAAAAACCGTTTTAAAGCTGAGTGAAAGAGCAAGTGACAGAGTGCGCAAGTGCGATTTGTTTCTAAAGTGCGTTTTTGGCTTAAGTGTGAGACTTAAGGTTGTGAGACTTTAGATTTTGGGAGTATAGAAGGGGCAGTATTGTACTGATTTTTCCATTTATATCTGAGTTTCTCTTTTTGAAATATCCCCATGAGTTTCATGACTGACAATGCCGTCAAGTGCACATCCTTTGCAATATATGCAATCCTTGAACAGCCACTTGAGGGGGCATACTGCTGTGCGAGATGTGTGCACACTGCACATTTTAAAGCCTGGATCCTGGATCTCAATGAGCAAGTGGCAACACGGAGATCCATTGGCAACTTGGGAGCGAGTCTACTGTTCACTGAGCAAGCACTCTTAGGGGTGGATGCTGGGGAGGATGGCAGCATGGAGGTGCAGGGACATGAAGCAGCTAGGTGGGTGAAAGTCAGAAAGAAGGATAGAGGGAAAAATGTCAGGGAGGCTAGTCCTGATCTAGCACACCCCAACAAATTTGCAAGCTTAGCAGATGGGGGGTGGGGTGGGTTGTCAGTTCAGATCAGAAATAGCACTGCTGCAGCAGGACAATACCACTGTTTTCTCCAGCAAGGTGGGGAATAGGAGTGCAGAGCAGGCTAGAGAGGTGATGGTAGCTGGGGACTCCATTATTAGGGTAACAGACGGGGCAATCTGTCACAAAGACCGGGATCATGGACCAGTATGTTGTTTACCTGGGGCCCGAACTTGACATATCGCAAATCGGGTTGACAGATTGCTGGGTGGGGCTGGTGAGAATCCAGCTATCATGGTGCACATTGGCACCAATGACAAAGTTAGAGGTAGGTGTAGTGTCCTTAAAAACATTTTCAGGGACTTAGACCAAAAGCTCAAGGCAAGGACCTCCAAGGTGGTATTTTCAGAAATACTATCTGTACCACAGGCCAGAGAGGCAGCGGGAGGTTGCAGCAGTATTGGGAGACAAAATGGCCAGGAAGTTGGAGTAATATTTAAACTAAAAACTGGGGGGAGGCCAACTACACATATAGCGTGCAAGATAGTGAATATAGAGAGCTGGGAATCAATAATAAATCAGGTTGTGGAGTGGAGAAAGGGGGGGTAGTGATGGTTATTAAGGACAGGGAAAAAGAATGAAAGCCGAAAAATCTCTAAATTGCATGCTGACCAATGCCAGGAGTCTCACCAACAAAATACATGAATTAGAATTGCTTTTTGCTGTAGAAAAATATGACAGTGGGTTAACGGAGACATGGCTGGATGAGACCTATGACTTGGCGGTTAGCATACAGGGGGGAAGGTGTATATCATTATGTAAAATCCTGTCTGAAGCCATAAAGATGCGGGAAGATATAAATACAGGAAATGAGCATGTGGAGTCATTATGGGTAGATATACATGGGGGTAATAACAATAATAAAATTCTAAGTCTTCTGTAGGCCTCCAAATATAACAGAACCCATGATAGATGTACTCCTTAAACAAATAGATGAGGCAGCTAATCATAATGAGGTTGTTATTATGGGCGACTTCAACCACCCAGACATAAATTGGGAAACTGATATCTGTGGCTCTCATAAAGGAAACAGGTTTTTGTCATTAACTAAATATAATTAATTACCTTTCCCAATTGTTGTAGGAACGGACTAGAGAAAAAGCCCTTCTAGACTTAATATTGACTAATAGACCTGACAGAGTAACAAAGATTACTTGTTACTTGGCACCTAGAAAATAGTGTCCACAATATAATACATTTCCATTTATCCTTCAATAGAGTATTTTGTCGAGAAATAATAAAAATGCTAGATTTCAGAAAGGCTTATTTTAATCTGCTTAGTGAGGCCCTAAACCGCATTGACTGGGACAATGTGTTTAAAAATAAAAGAACAGGTAATAAATGGGAGATCTTTAAAAACATCTTAAGTGCCCACTGTGAGAGGTACATACCTTATGGGAATAAAATGATTAGAAGTAGGAAAGAACGTGTAGATCAACAGAGATGTAAAGGAGACAATAAATCACAAAAAGAAAGCATTTAAGCCCCTACTACAGGAGGGCAGTGAAGAGGCCCTTAAAAAATAAAGTATGTAAAATAATGATAAAGGCAGCATAGCCAAGACAGAAAGGCAGTTGCCAAAGGGAGTAAAAATAACCCCAAAATATTTTTAACTATATAAATAGCAAAAAGATTAAAACTGAAAGTGTTGACCCTTTGAAAAGTAGTGAAGGAGGTATTGTGGAGGGCGATGAGGAAAAAGTAAACCTATAAAAAAAAAATTCTCCACTGTATTTACCTGTTGATGGGCAGAGGGATGAGGTGAACTCCACCTTAAGTGTTTCTTGTCTAACCCAGGAAGAAGTGCAGTTCCGTCTTAAGAGGATTAAAATAGACAAATCACTGGGCCCTGATGATATACACCCACGTGTCCTAAGGGAATTTAGTAATGTCATAGATAGGCCCCTATCCTCAATTTTTATGAACGGTATAATAACAAGGTATGTCCCAAAGGATTGGCGCTTAGCAAATGTGGTGCCAATATTTAAAAAGGGGTCAAAAGTGATCCTGGAAACTGTAGACTGGTAAGTGTAACCTCTTTTGTAGGTAAAATGTTTGAAGTTTTTTAAGAGATGCTATCCTGGAGTATCTCACTGAAAATAACACTGTTCCAGCATAGGTTTATGAAGAATCAGCCCTGTCAAACTAATCTCTTCAGCTTCTATGAGGAAGTTAGTTCTAGATTGGATCGGGGGGAGGCATTGCATGTTGTATATCTAGATTTTTCTAAAGTATTTGATACTGTGCCACATAAAAGGTTGGTAAGTAAAATGAGAATGCTTGATCCAAAGATTTATTCTGATTGCCAAATTTGAGTCGGAAAGGAAATGTTTTCCCTAAAATGAGGACAATTGGCTTCTACCTCATGTTTTTTTTTTTCCTTCCTCTGGATGAACACTATATCACAATTGGCTGAACTGGATGGACGTCTGTCTTTTTTCGGCCTCACAAACTATGTGGCCTGTATGAAAATTTGGCAAAAGCTGTCTTTAGGCATCAGTGATGTTCCTCCCTTCCAGCAATGTTGTTCGGAGAACTGCCACAACCTAACAGATAACTTTTCAAACAACTGATCCTTTATCAGTGGTTTAAAAAGTTGTCCTGTGTTAAAGGAAATTATTATATATGCAGTTGTTGTTGTATCCTAATGATATGATGTATTGCCTCACGTCATTACTCTGTGCTTCTCCTCTTAGACCTGTCCTCCGCCTTTGACACTGTTGACCATTCCCTCCTGCTATAAATCCTCTCCTCCCTCGGCATCACAGACTCGGCCCTTTCTTGGATCTCCTCATACCTCACTGATCGGACATTCAGTGTCTCTCACTCTCGCATCACCTCCTCCTCTCGCCCGCTCTCTGTTGGTGTCCCCCAGGGGTCAGTCCTGGGCCCACTGCTCTTCTCTATCTACATTCTTGATCTGGGTCAGCTCATAGCATCACATTGCTTCCAGTACCACCTGTATGCTGACGACACCCAACTCTACATCTCCGGCCCAGACATTAACTCTCTATTGTCCCGGATCCCAAACTGCCTGTCATCCATATCCTCCTTCTTCTCCTCCCGTCTCCTAAAACTTAATGTAGAGAAAACTGAGTTCATTATCTTCCCACTGTCGCACTCCATCCCCACCCCTAATCTCTCTATCATAGTCAATGGCTCTACACTCTCACCGGTCCCACAAGTCCGCTGCCTTGGGATAACACTTGACTCTGCTTTGTCCTTCAAACCCCAAATCCAAACCCTTACCTCCACCTGCCGCCTCCATCTGAAAAACATCTCTCGCATCCGCTCATTCCTTAACCCTGTCACTACAAAAATGCTGGTCCATGCCCTTGTCATCTCCCGCCTCGACTACTACAACATCCTTCTCTGTGGCCTCCCATCGAGCACTCTTGCTCCCCTTCAATCCATTCTCAACTCTGCTGCCCGTCTTATCCACCTCTCTCCTCGCTACTCCCCTGCCTCTCCCCTCTGCCAATCCCTGCACTGGCTTACCATTGCCCAGCGCATTAACTTCAAGTTACTAACCATAACCTACAAGGCTCTCCATAACCTTTCCCCTCCATACCTCTCTGCTCTAATCTCCAGATACTCCCCCTCACGCAACCTCCGCTCCTCAAAGGACCCTCTTCTCCGCTCTCCTCTTGTGACCTCCTCACACAACCGTCTCCAAGATTTCTCTCGTGCCTCCCCCATACTCTGGAACTCACTGCCCCAAAACATCAGACTCTCCCCAACTTTCACCAGCTTCAAAAGCAACCTGAAAAGCCACTTCTTCAGGAGTGCCTACAACCTAGAATAACCCCGCTGTCACTACACCCCACAAACATGTCTGCCCCTCACCTTCTGCCTCTTTCCCCCTTCCTTGTAGATTGTAAGCCTTCGCGGGCAGGGCACTCTCTCTCTCTGTACCTACTGTTAGTCAGGTATTGTCACTATTGTAAATGTTTGACTAATGTTATGTATGTAACCACCGGAATGTACAGCGCCCTGGAATCAATGGCGCTATAAAATAAATAATAATAATAATTGCATAATAATGTACATATGATCCATGAGAGGTTATGTTTTAAGGAAAAGTCTGGACGAACTGAACTCCATGTAGTATGCCTTGAACAGGGCCTGAAAGGAGAATGCATGACATAAGAATTCTGCTGATGTTCTATGAATCTCTATGTAAAGCTGAATGCTTAGTGTAACGCAGTGTATGGATGCGTTCCCACGGCACTGACAAAATACCGGTTGGATTTTCCGCCCGGTATTTTATCTTTTTTTTGGCACGTAGGGGGACAGCTTTTGTCCACGGTTTGTGGATTCAAGCCGTCCCGCTTCACATTCACATGTTTTACCCGAAAACAGAGCAGAAGAATGAACATGTCCTAAGTTTTTTGGACCATCGGCGGTGTGAAAAACCGTCCAGCAGAATATCCGTTCAGTGGGGACTGCTGAATAGATTTTTTATTAAAGTCTATGAGTGAGCGTTGCTTGTTTTTTTTCCAGACTGTTTGTTTCTAAAACCGCAAACCGTCTGAAAAACCGACCAATAACCCTTGCCGTGGGGACGAGCCCTATAAGTTTCAATAAGGTGTCACTGCAAAACTTTGGATGGACTCTCAAAGTCTAGAGTCCAATCTCCAATTACCTGTAGGATTCAAATAATTAATTAGTGTAAATTTATTCCTAAGGCTTTGTCTACACAGCACACAGCGTTTCTAAAAACGCTGACAAAATGACTGAAAAGAGATCCCATAGACTTTAATAGTAAAAACGTCCTGTAGTCTCCACGGAACATTTTTTTTCTGCTCATTTTTTCTGCTGGTCGTTTTTTTGAAACATGTTGCAAAAAACGACAGAGCAGGCCAGAAAATGTACTATTGGAGTCTATGTGCCGGACACTTTTTGACGCGTTTTTTGCAGAAATCCATAGCAATTATAATGCTGTGTATTTCTGCAAAAAAACACGTAAAAAAACCCGCAAAACATAGTCATTTTTTGAGCTGGTTTTGAACAGTTTTCGGATATGGTTTTCAGTGAGTTTTTTTTTTTAATCAAATGCCATGTAGACATAGCCTAAGGGAGATTAAAGTTTTACTTACCTGGGCCCCACCTGGACAGCGAGAGACAGAAGACAGCTATTAGTGTGGGCTTAATGGGGTCTCCCAGGGCGTGACCCTCGGGGTACTCTTTTTATTGACGAAAGTCTGGTGTACATCCCTTACATACCAAAACCAATGAAATATGAGAGATGTTAATCCAACCCGAGTATAAGCCGAAGCACCTACTTTTGCCACAAAAAACTGACTTATTGACTCGAGTATAAGCCTAGGGTGGAAAATGCAGCGGCTACTGATAAATTTCAAAAATAAAAATGTCCCCCATAGGCAAGTATAGGCAGTTTAATGTCCCCCATAGGCAGTTTAATGTCCACCATAGGCAGGTATAGGCGCTTTAATGTCCCCCATAGGCAAGTATATGTTCCCCATGGCATGTTTAGGCAGGTATATGTCCCCTATAGGCAGGTATAGGCTATTAGAGGCAGGTATATGTCCCCTCATAGGGAGGTTATAGGGTAGTATAGGCAGGTTATAGGCAGTTATATGTCCCCTCATAGGCAGGTTGTAGGCAGTTCTATGTCCCCTCATAGGCAGATATATGTTCCCCCATAGGTAGGTTAAAGGCAGGGCTTGTTTTAAAAAAAAAAATATATATATACAAGCACTTACGTCGCTCTCTCGCTGCTCCGACTCCCGGGCACGCCGTCTTCTGGCACAGGGGTGTGATGTTATCAGGTCGAGCATGCAGCGTGATGACATCATGCGCTGCCTGTGACAGAGACTCTGGAAGGCCGCATGTCTGCTTGCGGCCTTCAGGAGTTCTATTGTGAAGCAAGGAGTGCTCGCTCTCTGCTCCGCAATAGAATCTTCGGCTGCATGCGCTCCCAGGAGTCGCATACAGCCGAAGCGATCCCCGCCGGTGCCCGGACGCCGACGGGTGACCGGAGAGTAAGCTGCATGCACTCCGAGGAGTCACATACAGCCGAAGCGCTCGCCGCGGGTGCCCGGTCGCCGACGGGAGACCGGAGAGTATGCTGCATGCACTCCGAGGAGTCACATACAGCCGAAGCGATCCCCGCGGGTGCCCGGAGGCCGACGTGTGACCGGAGAACTGTATGCACTCCCAGGAGTCACATACAGCCGAAGCGATCCCCGGCGGTGCCCGGATGCTGACGGGTGACCGGAGAACTGTATGCACTCCCAGGAGTCACATACAGCCGAAGCGATCCCCGCCGGTGCCCGGATGCTGACGGGTGACCGGAGAACTGTATGCACTCCCAGGAGTCGCATACAGCTGCACAGATTGCTGAGAGCGCACGGGCCACAGCAGCGCCCGGACGCTGTCACTTACTCGGTCTTCAGCTGTATGGGACTCCCAGAGGAGTCGTGTACAGGTTAAGTGTCCCTGCCGGTGCCCGGGCCATCACAGCGTCCGAGTGTCGACAGTGACTCGAGTATTAGCCGAGGATGGATTTTTTGTGCTGAGAAACTCGGCTTATACTCAAGTATATACGGTAACTGAATTGCATTGACAAAATGTTACTGGCCAATCAAATGTATATTTGGCAAAACGTACTTATTTGCTAAAATAATATTTTTATATAAAGCACATCACGTGATGCTTAGCGAAGCTCTCTGAAAAAAAATACATTTTCCGGTCTGCTCGCTTGTGGTTTAAGCAACATCATATATCCTAGACCCAGCTATCTAAATATACATTATTTTAAGTAACCAAGTCTAGAAAATCTTGATTCATTTCATCATCCTTGAGCAATATATTTTCTTTCTAGATCTTTTCAAAACAAATACAAAAGAATAAAAGATGGATGTTACTGTTGAATACGAGGTGGCTTTATAATGAGCAAAACTTGTGTTTAAATAATGGCACTATAGTCACTTACTTCCACAAAGTGTATATGTCAGTTTTATCACCTACTCAGAGCAATAACAGAATTTGTTTAATTTTAGCCCCTTATATATATAGAAGGCTGACTATAAAGCTTGTATTCTGTATTGCAGTCTCTACCTAATATATGTGTCTTATGAGATATATTTGCAGATGGGTATAAGAGATCACTCAGTATGAAACTGGGGCCTTGTGCAGTAAGTGTATAACTGGTATATTAATGTAGAACATGCTGTTACGTTATTAATAAGTAATAATCCCTGTGCTGAATCACTTTATGATTTTGCTCTGCTTGCATTGGAGATGCTAGATTTAGTTGTAATGACTTGATGTGTAATGGGAATGCTGCTTTGTTTCTTAGCATATAGACTTGGCCGAAGCAATTTGGAAAATAATTGTGAATTTTGTATTAATTTCCTAGAAGGGTAAAATTTTTTTAACCTTTTTTTTTACACAAGCATATACAGTGCCTTGCGAAAGTATTCGGCCCCCTTGAACTTTTCAACCTTTTGCCACATTTCAGGCTTCAAACATAAAGATATAAAATTTTTTTTTTTTTGTGAAGAATCAACAACAAATGGAACGAAATTTATTGGATATTTTAAAATTTGGAAAAAAATAAGAAACTGAAAAGTGGGACGTGCAATATTATTCGGCCCCCTTAAATTAATACTTTGTAGCGCCACCATTTGCTGCAATTACAGCTGCAAGTCGCTTGGGGTATGTCTCTATCAGTTTTGCACATCGAGAGACTGAAATTCTTTCCCATTCTTCCTTGGCGCACAGCTGGAGCTCAGTGAGGTTGGATGGAGAGCGTTTGTGAACAGCTGGAGCTCAGGGAGGTTGGATGGAGAGCGTTTGTGAACAGCTGGAGCTCAGTGAGGTTGGATGGAGAGCGTTTGTGAACAGCAGTTTTCAGCTCTTTCCACAGATTCTCGATTGGATTCAGGTCTGAACTGTGACTTGGCCATTCTAACACCTGGATACGTTTATTTGTGAACCTTCCATTGTAGATTTTGCTTTATGTTGGGATCATTGTCTTGTTGGAAGATAAATCTCCGTCCCAGTCTCAGGTCTTTTGGAGACTCCAACAGGTTTTCTTCCAGAATGGTCCTGGATTTGGCTCCATCCATCTTCCCATCAGTTTTAACCATCTTCCCTGTCCCTGCTGAAGAAAAGAAGGCCAAACCAGATGCGCCCACCACCATCTTGACATGGGGGGGGGGTGTTTCGGGGGGATGAGCTGTGTTGTTTTTACCCAAACAAGGCCCATTTTTTGTTTCTCCCAGGTGGCTTGGCAAATTTTAAACCCCCTTAAAAGACCTTGGGCGTATCCTACCCGGGCCCCTTTTTGGGGTTAAGACCGGAACGTATGGATACCCTGGGATCGCGCAACTCAAAACAATTTCGCGCGATGGGGCCCGGGGGGTGTCAGCTGTATATTACAGCTGACATCCCGCCCCACCCCCGACCCCGGATCGCTCCGGGGGGGGGGGGGGGGGGCGTTAACCCCTTAATTAGAACAATCCGTCGCAAAAAAAGAAGACGCAGGGAGATCGCTCCCCTGCGTCTTGTGGGCGGCAGCGGGCCCCGGGATCGCACGACCCGTGCGGCTCCTGCCTCTTACAGACACCAGGAAGGCAGAGAATGCCTTCCGGGGTTGTCTGTGACGTACATGCCCCGGCCCTCCCCTTTGGGGGCATGTCCCGGATCGTGACTGACAGTTGTCATAGGAACCAGTCATGCAACAACTTGCCTGATTCCTTTTGAATGAAGATCTAAAGATCTCCATTCAAATCCCTATGGGGGAAAAAAAAAAAATGTAAAAAGTGAAAAAAAGAAAAAAAAAAAGGAAAAACAAGTAAAAACACAAACAAAAAAAAAAATAAAAATACGTACACCGCCCTTTCCCCTTTAAAAACGCAACCCCCCCCAAAAAAGTCAAAAAAAAATAAAGTCCCTATTTGGTTTTCCCCGGGTGCGTAATCCTCCCTAAAAATTTTTCTTTTAATTAACCCGTACGGGGAACGCCGTAAAAACAAAACAAAAAACAACACAGAATTACGTTTATTTACTCCCGCAGCACATAAAAGGGAATAAAAAGCGATCAAAAACTCCTAAACTCCAAAGTTGTACAATTAAAAGTCAGTTCACCCCGCAAAAAAAAGTCCTTTATACAGCTCTGTATGGGGAAAAAAAAAAATGTATAGCCTTCAGAAATACGATGCAAAAAAATTTTTTTTACACACTAAAAAAAATTTTTTTTTTTTTAAAGTGCTTCAACAAAAAAAAAACTATATAAATGGGGGTTCGCCAAAAACGTAGCGCCCCAAAAGGGTAAAGCAACTTATCAGGATACTGCAGGGTGAGCCCTGTTAAAAATAAAAAAAAAAAAATACTACTGGGTTTGCAGTATTTTTTTTCACCCTGGCCCCCAAAAAATGCATTTAAAAGCAATAAAAAACCCTTGTCCCCCCAAAAATGAACTAATAAAAACGTCAACTCCTCTCGCAAAAAAAAAGCCCCTACACAGCTCCAAGCACAAAAAATTTAAAGTTTGGTTCCAACTATGGTGATGCAAAAAACCCGATTTCCTTTTGAAAAAAAAGTGTTTTTATTGTATAAAAGATAAAACAAAAAAAAAATATAAAAATTTGGGTTGGGGTGAATCGTATTCCCGGCTGAGTAAAGCTACCATGTCAAAAAATCCCGTACATGACGTTAAAAAATAAAAAAAAAAAAAACCCCTACCAAGTTTTGCTGTTTTTTTTCAAAACATCTCACAAAAACCTTAATAAAAAGTGAACATAGCATCATAGCCCCACATAAGGGTCCCAAAAAAAAACTTCAACTATCCGCAAAAAACAAGCCCAAAACACAGCTTGCCACAGCAAAATAAAAAATTAGGGGTGTCAAATGGGAAAAACATAAAAACACAATTTTTTATAGAAATTTTTTTCACTGGTAAAAGTAAAAAAACAAAAAAAACTATATAAAATCTAATCTTTGAAATTGTCCCGCCCCCCAAAGTAAATTTTAACACTCTTTAACTGCACGGCGAATGCTGAAAAATTTGAAACCAAAAAAAAATGATGAACGTGTTTTTCCCCCCATTTTCATTGCCCAATGCTAAAAAAAATATGGAACACCTGTGTGCCTAACATCCAGAATCCATCCCTATATGAGATCCCTGAGGTGTGTTAACCCAAAATGGGGCGACTTCGTAATTTTCGCCTGTTCTGCTACTTTGGGGGCTTTGCAAATCGCATGGCCCCCCCCAAAATCTGGTTCCAAAAGCCAAATAGCGCTCCCTCCCCCAACCCCGCCAGCGCCCAAACAGCAGTTTACAACCCACATGTAGGGGATTGCCGAACTTTTGGGAAGAAATTGCTTAAAAAAGTTTTAGGGGTTTTTTTTTCCAGGGGTTCCTTGTATATTTGGGAAACTTTTAACTAAAATTTGCAGTTATTTGGGAAAAAAATTTTTTTTTTTACTTTTCAAGCCTTATGCAAAAAAAAATTTTGAATCACCTGTGGGGGATTACTCAATCACCCCGGGGTATTTTCCTTAAGGGTGTGTTTTCCAATATGCGGTCTATTTAGGGGGGTTTTATTTAATTTTTGCACCTAAAGGGGGTTTCCCCCAAAACCCGAAAGGCGCCTAAAAAATCGATAAAAAAAGAGACCCCCAGAGTCCGGTAGGTGCTCCTCCTATTCTGGGGCTTATGGTTGAGCCAAATACTGCACAAGGGCCCCTATGGGGTATCTTAAAAACGGGAGACCTGGGGGAATGATATTAATTTCATTTTTTCCATCACATTTACCGTATTCAGTGAATAAGGATAAAAATTTAAAATCGCAAAAAAAAAATAAATTTGAAATTTCACCTCCACTTTCTTTAATTTCTGGAAAAAACTAAAAGGGGTTTCAAACTTCCCTAAATAGTGTTGTAAATACGTTAAGGGGGTCTAGTTTCTTTGATGGGATGATTTATGGGGGTATCTAACCCAAAAGGCCCCAAAGCCACGTCAGAATGGATGGGCCCTAAAAAAATGTATATTGCAAATTTTTCTGAAATTGTAGAAAATTTCTCTAAATTTCAAGCCCCTAATGTCGTAAAAAAAAAAAAAAAAATTTTAAAAAATGAGCAAACCCAAATGGACATATGGTAGAAAGCTAGTTATAAACATTTTGTGGTGAATAAATTTTCTGTCTTGCCCCGGGAAATTTTGCAACTTTCAAAAACCTAATTTTTCCAAATTTCATGAAATTTTGATTTTTTTCACAAAACATACAAGGATTTTATGGATAAAAATTTCTTACTAATTAAAGCACAAAAGGTCACGAAAAACAATCTCGAACACATGGATAGGGGAAAAAGGGGGGGGCAAAAAGTTATTCTCACATTAAGGACACATGTCAATTTAAAAAAGGGTGGTCGGAAAGGGCCCAAAAAAGGCTGGTCCTTAAGGGGGTTTAAAAGGACTTTTTATGGATATCTTTTGAGAAATGGCTTTCTTCTTTCCCCTTTCCCTAAAGGCCAGATTTTGCAGGTACGACTGGTTGGGTTGCCAAGGACAGACTTCCCCCCCTCATCTGTAGATTCTGCAGTTCATCCAATGACATGGCCTAGGGTGCACTCTGACAGTCTTCTCCTTTTTTGAGATGAAAGTTTTTGAGGGACGGGCCGGGCCCTTGGTAGATTTGCAGTGGGTCGATACCCTTTTATTTTAATATGATCACTTCACAGTGCTCCCTTTTGGGTTTTAAATTTTGGGGGTTTTTTTTTGTATCCAAAACCAGCTTTAAACCCCTCCCAAACAGTACACCCGACCTGCCTGGTGTGGGTTTTTTGGTCTTCATGATGCTCTCTGCGCTTTAAAACAGAACCCCGAACATCCGAGCGGGGGCATTTATACGGAGACTTGATTAACACACAATGGATTATATTTACATCTCAGTCATTTAGGACAAAATTGGATTATTCAGCGATCATCACTGAACTTCTGGGGTGATTTACTGCACTAAAAGTAAAAGGGCCCCCAAAAATATTTCACGCCCCACTTTTAGTTTTTTTTTTTTTTCCAAAAATTTAAAATATCCCAATAATTGTTCCACTTCACAATTGTGTCCCACTTGTTGTTGATTCTTCACAAAAAAAAATAATTTTATATCTTTGTTTGAGGCTTGAAATGTGGCAAAAGGCTGAAAAGTTCAAAGGGGCCGAATACTTTCGCAAGGCACTGTATTATTATTATTATTATCATTTATTTTGGAGCGCCCTTGATTCCAGGGCGCTGTACATTTCAGGCGGGTACATAAATAACATTGGTCAAACAATTACAAAGTGACAATAAGTGACTAACAACTGGTACAGAGGGAGAGAGGTCCCTGCCCGCGAGGGCTTACAATCTACAGGGGAGGGGTGAAGAGACAGAAGGTGAGGGGCAGACATGTTTGTGGGGCGGAGGAGTGCAACACGGTTAATGTTGGTTATAGGCAATCCTGAAGAGGTAGGTTTTCAGGTTACGTTTGAAGCCGGTGAGAAAGGGGGAGAGTAGTCTGAGGTGTTGGGGCAGTGAGTTCCAGAGTGTGGGTGAAGCACGGGAGAAGTCTTGGAGACGGTTGTTTGAGGAGGTGATAAGAGGAGAGCAGAGGAGAAGGTCCTGTGAGGAGCGAAGGTTGCGTGAGGGGAGGTATTTAAAGATTAAGGCAGAGATATATGAAGGGGAGAGGTTATGGAGAGCATTGTAGGTCAAGGTTGCTAGCTTGAACCGGATTCGCTGGGCAATGGAAAGCCAGTGAAGGGATCGGCAGAGAGGAGAGGCAGAGGAGTATCGAGGAGAGAGGTGAATCAGACGGGCAGCAGAGTTAAGGATGGATTGGAGGGGAGCGAAGGTGCTAGCTGGGAGGCCACAGAGAAGGATGTTGCAGTAGTCGAGGCGGGAGATGACGAAGGCGTGGACAAGCATTTTTGTGCTTTCAGAGTTGAGAAATGAGCGGATTCGGAAAATATTTTTTAGGTGGAGGTGACAGGCAGAGGTGAGGGATTGGATATGCGGTTTGAAGGACCTGTGGTGCTGGTGAGAGAGTGTAGCCATTGACTGTGATAGAGAGATCAGGTGAAGAGATGGAGTGGGACGGTGGAAAGATAATAAATTCAGTTTTCTCCACATTTAGTTTTAGGAGACGGGAGGAGAAGAAGGAGGAAATGGACGAATTACAGTTAGGGATCCGGGAGAGAAGAGAGGTGACATCAGGGCCAAAGATGTAGAGTTGGGTGTCATCAGCATACAGGTCGTATTCAAAGCCGTGTGAAGCTATGAGCTGACTATATCACTAGTTCACTTTGTTGCCATGCTTTAGTGTATATGTGCAGTGTATATAATAGCATAAAGTATTTTGTGTGCTTGTGTTGTACTCACTTTGAAAGTTGGAAGATGTACGATATTTAGTTTGCTTTACAGTAGGGCAAAAAGAGTAATTTGTTCCCATATCTTAAAGGGGCTTTCTCATTCTATTGAATGATTTAGTTTTAACCTCTTCCTGACGGACAGTCATAATAAGATGGCTCTAAATTTTTTTCCTTTTTGCCTTCTAAAAGCCATAACTTTTTATTTTTCCACCTACATAGACATATGAGGGCCTTTATTTTGCAGGACAAGATATAGTTTCTAATGGTGTTATTCATATTACCATACAATATAATGGAGAACGGCAAAATGTGAAAAAAAACGTACTTGTGCCATGTTTGCAGTAGTTTTTTTTGACGACGTTCATTCTTCGGTAAAAATGATGTGTTATCTGTATTATACAGGTTGATACAAATCCAGCAATATCAAACGTATGGTTTTCATTATGTTTTGGTGCCATTAAAAAATTCCAAACATTTTCTAATTTTTTAAATTGGCGCCGCGGCGCCATTTTGTGTGACTAATAAGTGTTTTGTACTAACACCTACAGACGTCAGTGAGGTGGCATTTTTTGCGGGATGAAGCGTACTTTTTATTGCTAGCAGTTTGGACTACATGCAACTTTTTTGATTACTTTTATTCCAAGTGCAGTTTTTGCACTTGGAATTTTTTTTCTTCTACGGTGGTCAGTGTATGGGATAAATTGTTAGATTTTAATAGATCGGACTTTTTTGGACGCAGTGATACCAAATATGTCAATTTTTTTATTTGTAAAATGGCTAAAGGGTGATGATTTGAACTTTTTAATACTTTTATATATTTTTTACACTTTAAAACTTTTTTTACTTTAACTTTGAGTCCCCCTAGGGCTCTTCACCACTAGGGGGCGCAATTGTTTACACAGCCTAATGTATTCCATACTATAGACCATGCATTAGGGTGTACCAAGATGGCGATTTCCCCACTTCTTGCCTGGGGCCGGAAGTGGGAAAATTCAAAACATGGCAGTGGTGGAAGCCTTCACAAGGCTTCCCGCTGCCATGTTAGCCGATTGGGAAACAGCGATTTCACTGCTGATGTCCCGATCGGAGTGAAGAACGGTGCTTGGCATAAAGATGACCAAGGCGTCTAAGGGGTTAAACCCTTAGCTGCAACTAGCCGCTTCTCGGCGCTATGACGTACTCATACATCAAAGGTCGGTAAGGGGTTAAACATGTAGGCAAAAAATTTATAATTATCAAATACATTGCTGTTTTGATTTTGCTTAATTTCACAGAGTAGTTCTCATCTCCTGCTTGTTTATTAAAGTTTCCTAGGTTACCAAACACCTCTTTCTCTTTAGCAGCCTTTGCCATGATGATGGTTCCACTCTCAGTTGTGTCTTATTAGCAGCACAGGAGCTTGTTTATCTGTTTTACAAACAAACCTTAACCCTTTAAAGCTTTGTAGCCTTATGCCCTACTGGTCAATCTCCTCCTTCACCAATGTCCCTGTAACAGACTCAGCTAGAAATAGCAGAGCTGATATGCGAATTGCTGCTGTAGAACCACCCACAGCCTAACCAGGAAGTGTGACTGAAGATGAACAACAGGTTCTGTGAAGTAGCCAGATAGAAAACCCCTTTAAGGAGCAAAAGTCCTGACTGGAATTAAGTTTAATTTGTGGACAGTTGAGGTGCCCGTTTCTGAGTATTGTTCAGCTCTTATTAAAAGACACTTTTTTTTTTAAACACAAACTGATAAGATAACGCCAAACAAATTTCAGTCCCTGACCACCTTTACCAGCAATTTTGATTACTAATTGTGAATACGAGCAGGTGGCAATTTCCAAATGGTTCTACATAATGGGAAAAACTTCAGCTTTTCAGATTCCCCAGTCCTTTTTTACAATATGAGAATTTAGAATATATAAATAACAATCAAGAGTTATAAAATCCATCTCCACAGGACAGAATCATTTCTGTAATAATCTGACCTATATTGCAATTAGTGCCCTCAGATAGCAGGCAGCCGTTTCAAAACAACTAAATTTACAGTAATATGAAATTGTGTTTTCCAAATGGCTCTTAATATTGCAAATTTATCTGATCTTCAACAAATTGCAATATAAAGTTTACTCTTCCACTTTGTACTATTTCTTAGTGGTTCTATTGTTTTTGACCAAATAGTTTGCAGCACTAGTTCAGTAATAAGACATAGGAACCCAGAATTCATTGGGGTTTGTATGAAATAGTACTGTCATACTATTCATGACATCGGCAGTAATAAAAGGTAGTATAGACAGATACAGAGGGTACCCCTAAGATTAACAAGGATCAGCCATATAAAAGCAGCTGCCATCTTAAAGGAAACCTGTGACGTGGTTTACTTTGACTGCTGAGTGTGATAGAAGAGAAGTTGAGCTCTGTGAAACTCAGCCTTAGGGTATGTTGACACGGCGTGTTTGCTCCGTGTGAACATACGCTTTTGGATGCTTGTTTGGTCCACCTAGACGGACCCAAACGCGCATCTGACAATGAGCAGTGTGTTTTACATTGCGAGCAATGTAAAACACGCATCAGCGTTCACATGGATAATCGCCGATGCGTGTTACCTTGCGTTTGTTGGATCCGTCTTTCGGATCTGTTCAAAGAATTGATTCTTGGAGCAAAAGACGCAGCAGGAGCCCTATAATAAAGTATAAGGTGCGATCCTGCTGCATCCAACACGTATCCAAACACGCAGCTGCACGTTGGATCCGATCGACGCTACGTTGTAGATGCGATTTTCGGTTCCAACACGGACCCGAAATCGTATCCAATAACGATGATTTGGTGCAGGATTTCTGTGTAGAAAGCAGAGAATAATACTGATGGGCAGGGCCGAGACAAGGCATTTTCAGGCCCTAGGCAAATAGGCCATTTTGCCCTCTCCTACCTTGCAGGTGCACCCTCCCCATCTAGGTGAAGCGGAAAATAAAACACAATTGCACTTTTTTTTTTTTTTTATAGTACGTAACTAACAACCAGTACTTGTTGTATATTGAGCGGGCTCTGCTGCTGAGCCTACACCATGCCTCTCTAGACCCTCATTCTGACAGTCATAAAGTGCCGCCCTAGGCGGTCGCCCACTTCTGTCTGCCCATCGTCCCAGCCCTGCTGATAGGACTCCTTAAGAGACAGTGCAAATCCTGATTACCCCATCCACATACAGTGATAGCTTTAGGCTATGTTCACACGGCTTAAAATGGGACGTATTTCAGTCCGTAATTACACGCCGGAGTGCGTGAATTACGGCTGGAATACGTCCCAGTCATTACGGTAATCCACAGTTCTCATAGAGAACTATGGATTACGTCTCCTCTCCCTGCTCGGGCAATACGCCGCGGGGGGAGATAAGTGACATGTGAATTACCAGCGGCGTATACGCGCCACTGGTAATGAATGTCTATGGGCTGGCGAGGTGCCGGACCCCGCTCCCCCACAAATAAGCCGTGTGAACCCAGCCATATGTGAGAGCTCAGCTTCTCTCCGTCTATTATACACTGGCTTCATATAGATCAGAACAAACCATCAGACAAATATATTTACTTCTGTAAATATATTAACAATTTGGTCAAAGAGGGGTCATCTTTTCGATATAAAAACATGGTTTATAACACTAGAAAAGAATGTAGAGGTTTATACTATTATAGTATATACAGTCTTAAGGGAGGGCCCCATTTTAAATTGTATAGCTGAGTTTTCATTAGCTACAAATGCTGAATCTCAGAAAAGATGAAAGCTTAAAGGGAACCTGTCACATTGAACATGCCATCTGATCTGTTGGTAGCATGTTATAGAGCAAGAGAAGCTGAGGATATTGAGATATTGTTCTGTGTGGAAAGATTCAGTAGAACTTGTATTTTAATCAGTTAAAGATCTGCTTATTCTAGGTTAAGGAGTCTAGTGGGCAGTCAGTGATTGTCAGCCTTCCTTGTATGAGTGTGTATGTAGAGATAGCTGTCAATCAATGATAAGACCGCCCACTTGACTCCTTTACCCAGAATAAGCAGAGCTATAAAGAAATAGAACACATGTTCTGCTAAATTTTTTCCCACAGAACATTATATCAATGTGCTCAGCTCCTCCTGCTCTATAACATGCTGCCAGCAGATCAGATAATATGTTCAGTTTGACAAGTTCCCTTTAAGTCTTTTTTTGTGATGGATGCACTCTGTGTGTATGTTTTAGCTATGCTTTGATCGGCTTCTCTCAGAACACCACTCCAACTAATTCCTTCTTTTTGTGGTGTATGTGAAATAAATAAATATATGTGTGTATGTGTGCGTGTTTATCTATCGATCTGTCTGTCTATCCCGTCACAGGGATTACAGACACAGCAAAGTTCAAATTAAATGTTTTTTTTTTTATTAAGAAAAGTCCACAGGTAACACACATAGCTTTCTCTTCAGCAGGGGGCAAACAAACAGAAACAAATCACCTTGCATCAGGTTCCAGAGGGTTAACATAAACAGGTTTGCTCATCCTAAGGGGCTGTTCACACTGCGTGTTTGGATCCGATTTTTAATCCGTGTTGAATCCAAAAATCGCATCCAAAACCGATGCGGTGATCGGATCCTAAACAGATCCAACACATATCCAACATGCAGCTGTGTGTTTGGATGCATGTCGAATGCGGCAGGATCACAATCTATAGTTTTAACATAGGGCTCCTGCTGCATCTTTCGGACCAAGAATTGACATGTCAATTCTTGGGACGGATCCGAAAGACACAATGAGACATGCATTGGTGATCACTCTTGTGAACGCCGATGCGTGTTCATATTAAAAGTAATGTAAACGTATAGGAATGTTTTGTCCAGCTTTCCTGTCAGAGGTCTATACAGCAGGACTACCCATCAAAACTCCAGGCTTGGAGACACACTCTGAACACACCTGACTTCCAGTAAAAAGCCGGCCCGGAATACCACTGCTTGTAAGCAGTTATGCTAAATAAAACAACATGTCTGCAATCTAAGGTTACTGACTTATCTTCACCAAGGTGCTGAACCACAGTGACACATATCGGCCCTCGATCACCAGACCTTGTGGCTTGTCACTTTTGCCCATCAAACAGGACACTCTCAACAAGGCATCTGCATTATCATGCAGTTTACCTGGTCTATGTTCTACATTGAACGTAAATTCTTGTAATGTCAGAAACCAGCGTGTTATTCTGACATTGTTCCCTTTTTTTAACCTCATCCCCTTTCATGGGGCATGGTCAGAAATCAGCTTGAACCGTCTACCCAGTAGATAATACCTAAGTGTGTCCAATGCCCACTTAATGGCCAGGCACTCTTTCTCCACAATGGAGTAATTTTTTCATCCAGGGAAAGTTTGCAACTGAGTATCATAACTGGGTGCTCTTCCCTATTTATGTCCTACGACATTAGCACACCGAGGCCTACATAGGACGCAGCACTCTGGACTATAAATTCCTTAAAGAAGTCAGGAGCTACCAGGCCTGGCAGATTACATAATGCCAGTTTTAGTTCACTAAAAGCTTTTTCAGCCTCCGGAGACCACTTGACCATGACAGACTGGGACCCTTTTGTGAGCTCATTTAAAGGGGCGGCTATCATGGCAAAGTCAGGAACAGTTGGTAGTAGACTACAATAACTTCTTTTTTTTTTTTTTTCTTAGTGGGTGTGGCCAACCTTGTTCATTTGAGGTTTGATTAGGCCTCTCCCCACGATATACCTGAAATATTTGACCTCTTCCATCCCAACCGCACATTTTTCGGAGTTGATGGTAAAGTTAGCCCTCCTTAGGCCATCTATGACGGCCTGTAGTTTTCCTAGATGACTTTCCCACTTATGACTAAAAATGACAAAGTCATTTAGATATGCAGCGGCATATTTCCTGCGAGGGATCAGTATGAGATCCATTGCCCTTTGGAACGTGGCAGGGGCTCCCTGCAGGCCAAAAGGCACCTTGTATATTACTAATATCCTACAGAGGTGGAAAAGGCAGTCTTCTCCTTGGCTTCCTTTGACGGGGGAATTTGCCAATACCCTTTTGTGAGGTCCAACGTAGTAACGTAACAGACCGGCCCTAGCTTTTCAATGAGTTAGTCTACCCTTGGCATTGCGAAGGTGTCCATCTTAGAGACCTCGTTAAGCTGCCTGTAGTTATTCCAGAAGCGCCTCTCCCCATTTGGTTTTGGAACTAAGACTATTTGGCTATGTTCACACGGCTTATTGTCGGCGTAATTGCGGGGACGGATTTCGCCCGCAATTACACCGTGTGCTGTGCAGCGCGCCGGGATAATTGACATGTCACTTTCTCCCTGCTCGCAAAATACGGCGAGCGGGGAGAGGAGATGGAATCCATAGTTCTCTATGAGAACTGTGAATTACCGTAATGACTGGGAAGGATTTCAGCCATATTTCGCGCAGTATGGCGCGAAATACGGAACGAAATCCGTCCCAAAATAAGCCGTGTGAACATGGCCTTAGGCTTGACCAACCACTCTTATAATCCTCAATGACCCCCACTTTTCGTATATGTTCCACCTCTTGGGAAACCACTTATGACTGGGTAAATAAACACGGGTTAATCACCGAGTCCCTATCTCTCCAGGGCTTGGTGAGGTTTATGTGGTACAACTAAATAGGCTTCCTTTTGCCTGGCTGGTGTATCTTGTAATTAACCTCGTTTACCTTTTTCAAGGACGTCAAACGGTCCCTACCACTTTGCAAGGAATTTGCTTTCCATTGTGGGTACCAGTACCTTATCCCCTGGGCGGAACTGTCTAATCCTGGCCATCCTAGTATAGACCCTACTTTGGGCTTCTTGGGGAAAGAAGATGGGCCCCTAACCATGGGCATAACATTTGCTGTCCTCTCTTGCATTTTGGCAACATGCCAAATTAGGCTTTTGTACGGTGTGGCCTCGCTTTACCAGGTGTCTTTAGCTACGTCAAGTAACCCACGAGGGTGCTGCCCATACAGTAGTTCAAAGGGTGATAACCCTGTGGAGGCTTGAGGGACAAGAGAACAACAGATAGGGTATCAGACAGTTCCAATCTCGCACATCTTTCTCCACTACCTTCCTTAGCATTGCCTTCAGTGTTTTATTAAACCGCTCTACAAGCCCATCAGTTTGCGGAGGGTACACTGAAGCCCTTAGCTGCTCTATGCTCAGGACTTTACATAGCTCTTTCGTAACCTGTGGCATGAAGGGTGTTCCCTTATCGGTCAAGATTTCCTTAGACAGTCTTGTCCTAGAGAAAATATGGACCAACTCTCGTGCAATACATTTAAATAAGATATTTCTTAACGGTACTGCTTCTGGTTAGCAAGTAGCATAGTTTAACACCACCAAAATGTATTTGTGACCTCTAGCAGTTTTTACTAGTGGGCCTACTGAATCCATGGCTATGCGCTCAATTGGAGTCTCTACGATGGGCAAAGGTACTAACAGGCTACAGAAATGAGACACTGGGGCAGTTAATTGTCAGATTGGCCAGGACTGGCAAAAATCTAATATTTCTCTATGTCATCCTGGCCAATAAAATCTTTGCAAGATACGCTCCTGGGTCTCATCTACCCCCCTGTGTCCCCACCAACACACGAGAGTGGGATAGGTCTGTCATCTGCCTGTAGGGCTGTGGTACCAGCAGTTGTTCCATCACCTCATCCCTTAGTTTATTTATGCGATATGACAAATCATTACTCAGGGAAAAGTGAGGAAACCTGTGATCTGCCCCTGGTTCTCGGGGAACACTATTTATCACAGTGACGTTTTCCATGGCATTTTTTAACGTAAGATCCCTGAGCTGGTCGGTCCCAAAATTTTCTTGGGACCTCTAGATCAGGAATATTAGTTTCACGGGATGATTCCTCATCCCCTGCTAACACCATCAAAGGCAACTCCTGTGTAACCTCATTATACACATCAGCCTTTACTTTATTATCATTTATTAGTGAAATGTATGTATAAGATAGGTAAGATGATTGTTTATAAAATGATAGTAGCCTCATGTTCAAAGCTGTAGTGGATGGTAAGATATGGAGCCTGAAAGTCAAAAGTTCAAAACATTGTTACTGTTTTGCTTGTCACTGTATGTTCTAAAAGGTGACAAAAAGGCTGAAGTTACTATTTTACTACAATAAACTTATCACTTAAACATGAGCCATGTATGAGGGAGTCGGGGTCAGGTGTCGGAGTTTTGGCTAACCAACTCCACAGCCCTGGTAGTATTCTGGGAACTTAGTAAATGCTATGGCTCAGAATGGCAGTGTTAAGAAATAGAAATTTTTCATCATACAATACCACTGGTTTATTATTAGATGTTTTGTATTAACAGTGGCTTTATCTTGTTGCTGTTTTAGCTCTTCTTTTTTTTCTTCTTTTCTGGTTTGATTCTACTTGCTGATTGCTTCACTGTCTAAGTGGTGTGATTAGTGAAGTGAACTCTACTCACATTGTTCTCTTGTGTTATTGCTTGCAGGGAATTTTGCCTGTGGAGTATATTAACAGCAGCAATCTCTTTAAAGCAGAGAGCATGCTTACTAATGCTCTCCAGATTTTGGAGCAGTTTAAGGTAAGCAATTATGCTTTAGAGGGACTGTCTAATATTCTTATTCCATGGACGAAGAATTTAAATACAACGAAGGTAACCCTAACAAATGCTATTGGCATATTGTCATTTTAATTATTATTGATCTTTATTTGTTTTTTAGTATTCATATTTTTAGCATTTTTATTTTAGTATCTTTATTTTTTTTTTGAACAGCGCTCAAAGGACACCTCAGATTCTCAGCAAATTTAGAGCTATATTACTGCATCTAGTGAAGTGTAGTCGAATCAGACATGCATTGCATAGGGTATAAGGCAAGAGAGTTAATGACATCACGTTAAATTATAATGAATTCATCAACCATATTGATAAGCATTGCCACTGGAATACTTATTCACTTAAGCTAGAGAGTTATACAAGATTTTTCGCTTGGCTTCGTCAAGGGGGTACATGACAAAGCAGATAGCGAAACGTGTGGTCGGTGTCAGTGGATAAGTGCACACTTTTTGCACACTATTACTTTTTGCACCTGCACTTTACAAATGATTTAATTATGTATTTATTTCTTATTATTGTTTGCGCTTGTAATCCTCTCCAGTAAATGGCTGTGATCCACATTGGACATTTTTTGTACAGTGTGCTTTGTGTCGATTCACTGGACTGGATCAGTGTAATTTAAAGTTCCTTTTTTATACACTTAGAGGGACATGTATGAAAACTGTCTAGATCTAAGACTGACTTTGTTGCCCATACCAACCAGTCAGAGCTCCTTTTCATTTTTTTGGGGCACTATATGAAATGAAAGGGGAGCTCTGATTGGTTGCAGTGGGCAACAAGGAAAGTCTTGGACTTCGACCGTTTTCATACATGAAGCCCTTAATGTATGCATATCTTTGGTCCCGAATTCCCACTGAATTCTTGTCCAGGTGCCTGTACTTTTAACCCTTAAGCACCAGGCCTGAAAAGGCCTTAATGACCAGCAAAAATTTTTTCGTTTTTGCCTCTTTGCATTTCAACAGCCGTAACTTTTGTTATTTGTTAAGTGACGCAGTTGTAGGAGGACTTGTTTTATGCAAGAGAAGTTGTATTTTGGGGGAGTGTAGTTTAAGTTTATGAATAAATTACTGTGTATTTAAAAAAATAAAAAATTACAGTAACAACATAAAGTGTTTCTCGCCAATGTCATTGGGAGACACAGCACCTTGGGTATAGGCCCTTGCCCTAGGAGGCGGACACTAGGTGGACCAAACGTGTTGTGCCCGCCGCGATGGCCTATATCCCTCCTGCTGACGCCAGGCTGATCAGTTTTCAGCCTAGTGTTCGAAGGAGGCAGATGCTGCTCTGCAGCTCTGCGGAGTTTATTTTTCTTTCCTTTGCAGGAGGTGATTGAGCACCCGGCTCTCACCTGTTGGAAGGTGATTAAGCGGCCAACTCTCACCTTGTGGAAAGGTGATTGAGCCTCTGTCTCTCACCTATCAAGGGGGGCCGACAGCACGTAGTTGTACCGTGAAGTTGTCCCCCCTGAGGGCGTCCGGAAACTAGTCAGTTCTTTGGCTGGCCTTCCTTTTCGCCTCTCACCCGTCCCCACCGGCCGCCTCCGCGACCTTTTTATGGAAGCCGGTAGCCTCACCGCTGGGTGCATGGTACCGAAGGGGTGATACTGCGACGCCCGAAGGCGTCGGATAGGTGCGTACCCCAACGTCCCCCGTTTGGGAGTGGTCGGGGGTTTTTCAGTTTTCTTTTCTTAGGATGGACGAGCCGCAGGAATTCCGGTTTCCTGTGGCCACCCAGCGGTGTTTTACAGCAGGGGGTGCACCCGGCGGGCTTTGCCCCGGGCGCAGCATCCACGCACTGGCACAAGGTAATTCCCGGCCTCTAAAACTTCGGCGGGGGCCCACCGGCAGTATACAGATGAGCACGGGCTTGTTGGGGGCGCATGGCAGGTTTCCCATGGGCCTTCTCCACCGCTCCTTAGCCCCCTGTCACCCACACTCCCCGCTTGGCATGCTGAGTAGTGTCCGGGCGACCTTACGGTTCCGTGGTGTTTTTTTGCTGTGGTACCGCACCTTGAGGGCTTGTCCCTGACGGGGAGTGAGGGGGGGAAGGGTTGGGGGAGGAGGAGGTTAAGGGTAAGTCTCCCCAGGGGCTACGGGCGCCGCTCACCCGCTTTTGCAGCGTTCCGGCCAGTTCGAAATTTAGGCCGCGGCTTCTGGAGACCTAGACCGCTACTAGGCCACGTCTTTTCCTGGGCCTCTACGGCTCCAAATGGGTCCGGACCCCTCCCAGGACGGGGCAGGACCTCCAGCTGCCCGGGTTTGTGTTGGGGGCGGAGCCTAAACACTGTTTTTCCGGTGTTCGGCGTCTTGGCTGCTTGCTGCATCTCCTGGCTACCGAGGAGGACACAGCACCTTGGGGTGGTAAGTGGGCCATCTATCCCTGCTCCGCACATTTTTGGAGGATGAGGGGTTAAAACTGCCTGCATCCAAAGCAGTGGCGACTTCCTTCGCCTGCGTTCGTTGCCACAAGAAATTCTTATTGGTCAGCCCTAGTGCACTTTGTGCCCTTTGCACTGCTCCTCAGCCGACCGCCGCAGAGCCAGACTTCTCCTGTCAGGAGTCGGTGGCCCCATAATGGGCCATGTCTCTCTCACTAGCAGTGGGCAACCAGTCCAGGATGCCCCAGGTTATGGTTTCGGCCATAAAGCGCATGCCGTTTCTGTTTGCTGCCCAGCCCCACACCTCCCAGGGTCTTGCGCATGGCGCAGCCCGTACGGGGTGTTCACGTAAGAGGGTCAAGGTTTTCTGCCTCTCGTTATCACCAAATCTCTCTCCAATCAGACAGTGGTTGGAGATAGAATGCCTGAATACGGCTTCTTCAAGTGGGGACTCCTCTGATTCTGACTCTGAGCCAGACAGAGATGATGGAAAGACAGCAGCTGTCCAAGACCTTAGCAGGGCTATTAGGGACAGAGGTGAAAACTCCATGGATACGGCTTCTTCTGGAGACTCCCCTGTCTCTGGCTTTGGGCCACACAGAGTTGATGGCATGGCAGCAGCAGTCCAAGCCCCTATCCGGGCTGTCAGAGACTCCCTCCATGTTAAGGATGAGGATGTCTCAGCCTCTCAGGAGGAGGTTTCCTTTCAATGCGGCAGCGTTTGGTGTTCCCTGCACACCTGGAGTCCGTGCACTGGTTGCCAGGGAGTGGAAACATCCTGTCAGACTTTGGGCTTAATACTTTGTCCCTTTTCCGAAGAATCAGGGTCATATTGGTCGAGGGTCCCATCAGGGGACGCCCTGGTCTCCCGGCTCACGTAGCCTATGTCCATTCCAGTCTCAGACGCGGCAGTCCTTGGTGACAGCACAGACAGGCGTCTTCATGTTTTTTTTCGTAAGTCTGCCTTTGAGGCGGCCAGGGCAGCCCTGCGACCTGTATTTGTTTCTTTGCAGGTCAGCATAGCTTGCAAAGCAGCTACAGCAGCGGCTATCAGCCGGAACTTCCACAAAGGAGTTGTGGAATCTCGCTTCCCAGCTTTCAGAGGCCTTGAAGTTCCAGTGAGAACTCTCTGGTCAGGGGTAACCTCTCGGGAGAGAGAGTTTTCCGTCTGCTATAGACTTTGGGATGCTTATCTGTATGTCCCGATTTCCCGGGGCCACCAGCGGTTCCTGCATTTCGCAGTAGGCTCTCAGCGTTTTTCAGCTCGGAGCTCTGCCGTTCGGCCTCACAACTGCACCAGGGGTCTTCACATAGGTCCTGGCGCCCCAAATGGCGATCCTTCGCATCAGGGGCTTGGTTCCTTTTCTGTTTGGCCTTCTAGTGAAGGCTCAATCTCGATGCGCCTGCCTGGTTGTCATCAGGATCTCCCTGTATATTGCTGTGCGCTCCGGGTAGATAGTTAATTTCGGCAATCCCTGTCTGGTTCCCTCATAAAGGATGGAATTTCGGGGGATGATTCATTGACACCCAGGAGTCCAGAGTGTTTCTTTTGTCCAGGAAGGTCCAGCACTTTTGAATCACACCCTGTATACTCTTCACAGTTGTATGCGGGTTTTCAGCAGGTTGAGGACTGCCTTTGAGGCAGTGTCCTTTGCACAGTTCCTTTCTCGCCCTCTGCAGCGGACAATCCTGTCTCGGTGAGACAGATCTCCAATGTCCTTGGACACAACGGTTCACCTGCCACCCCAGGTTTGACTCGACCTGGGCTAGTGGCTAGCCTTCCCGGCATTACATCAAGGGAGGTCGTTTCGGTCCCCGCAATGGCTGATCATCACCACAGACGCCAGCACTTCGGGGTGGTTCGCCGTCTTCGGCTCCCGGACGACTCAGGGTCTCTGGTCCCTCGGGGAATCCAGTCATCAGATCAATGTGCTGGAACTCCGAGCTTTTTCCTAGCGTTCTCTCATTTGGTCCCCTCTCATCCGGTGGCACCCAGTTGTGATTCGGTCCGACAACACCATGGCAGTGGCTTGTCTGAGTCTTCAGGGTGGCTCCAGAAGCTGAGCAGCTTTTCGAAAAGCTGCAAGGATTCTTTGCTGGGCAGAGCATCGGTACCGCTCTTGTCGGCAATTTCATCTCAGGGGTCGAAAACCGATTGGCCGATCATCTCAGTTGGGCAACGGTCGGTTCTGGGGAGTGGGCTCTTCTACTGGAGGTTCTTTGCCAGGAGTGGGGTACGCTAGACGTTGATCTTGTTGTCTCTCCTCAATCTCCAGCTCCCGAGTTATATGGCCAGGGCCAGGAATCCCCTGGCGCTAGCAGTAGACACGCTGCTCCTGCCTTGAGGTCAGTTTGCTCTGATCTACCTCTTTCCACCCTGGCCTCTTCTTCCTCGAGAGCTCAAGTCCGAGAGGATACCAGCCGTTCTCGTCACCTTGGATTAGGGCTGCAGGTCTTGGTATGCGGGTCTCGTCGCCCTATTGGCGAACGGTCCTGGGCCTCCTCCTTTACGCCAAGGCCTACTTTCGCAGGGTCCTCTGCTCCACCCCACTGTACCGCGGCTGCATTTTCGCGCCGTGACTGTTGAAATGGCAATCTTAAAATCTCTGGGTTTGTCGAGGACTGTTATCCGGACCTTGATTTGAGCACGCAGGCCTCAATCCACCCGGATCTATTGCCGTACCCGGAAGGACTTTTTTTGCCAGGCCAGAAATTTCACCCCTTGGTATGTTCTACTTCAAGGGTGCTGTCT
Organism: Phyllomedusa bahiana; assembly: GCA_025379985.1. Lineage (NCBI taxonomy): Eukaryota > Metazoa > Chordata > Amphibia > Anura > Hylidae > Phyllomedusa > Phyllomedusa bahiana. The sequence continues at coordinate 105,367 of JAODAL010005172.1, read as the reverse complement.
TTTCTACAGTCGGGCCTGGAGCTCGGGTTTAGACTCTCCTCCTTGAGAAGTCAGATTTCAGTTCTCTCGTTTTTTGTGCGCGCAAGCTGGCCTCCCGCTCATAGGTTAAGCCCTTTTTTTTGCAGGGGATCGTGCTTTCCATCCCTTTTGGTTCGTAGGCCTTTCGAACCGTGGGATTCACTGCCTGTTTGGAAAGTCATGCAGTCTTCACCTTTTAGGCCACTGCGGGAAATTTCCCTATGTTTACTTTCTTGGAAAGCGGCATTCCTGGTGGCCATCACTTCCATCCGCCAAGTGTCTGAACTGGCAGCTCTATTATGCAAATCCCCGTTCTGGTGTCTGCATAAGGACAAAGTTGTTCTGTGTTTTGTTCCTTCATGTCTCCTTAGGATGGTTTAATCGTTTCATATCAATGAGGATATAGTTCTGCCCTCTTTTTTTGCCCCTCGCCCTCTCATCTTCGAGGGCGATCGTTACACTGTGCAGACGTGGTCAGGGCCATTCGGATCTACCTCTCTATTTCTGATCTTTTAGGTGCTCGGAGCCCTCTTTGTCATTCTTGAGGGTCTGTGCAGGGGCCTGGCGGCTTCTAGGCCACCATTGCCTGCCGGATCGGTCTGTAATTCCGGAAGTGTATTGGTCTAGGGGGGGAACCCGTCCGTTTCAGGTCACTGTTCACTCCAGACGAGCAGTTGGTGCCGCCTGGGCGGTTCAGCATCAAGCGTCAGCTTTGCGGGTTTGCAAAGCTGCCACCTGGGCTTCAGCCCATACTTTTTTCTAAGTTCTACTCATGCCTTGTCCTCGGCAGCTGCAGGTCTCGGCCGTAAGGTACTTCAGGCAGCAGTGTACTGATGCTTGTCACTGCTGATGAAGTTTTTTAGTTGCCCACCCTCTGGGACTGCTCTTGGACATCCCATGGTGCTGTGTCCCCCAATGACATTGGCGACAAAATTGGATTTTTGTACTTACCGTAAAATCCTTTTCTTGTCCGATTCATTGGGGGACACAGGTCCTGCCCTCTTTGTCTCCATGGAATTAGGGTTCTTCTTTTTTATTCCTCGCCACGGCTTTTGTACCAACTAATCAGCCTGGCGTCAGCAGGAGGGATATAGACCATCGGGGTTGGTTGGCCCAATACATTTCGTCCGCCTAGTGTCCGCCTCCTAGGGGAGGCAAGGGCCTATACCCAAGGTGCTGTGTCCCCAAATGAATCTGACAAGAAAAGGATTTTACGTTAAGTTCAAAAATCCAATTTTTTTTCTGTATTTTTTTTTTACACCAGTCACATCTCACACTAAAATATCTGTTAGATTAATTCTACAGGTTATTACAGTCATGTTGATACCTAATATGTATAGATTATTTTTTTTGTGTGTGTAATGTATGCACAGTATTTTTTTTAATTAAATATTTTTTTGTTTATTTTTTCTACACTTTTTGTTATTTTACTTTTTTACTTGGTTTTAATCCTATTAAGGGATAACAAACACTTTTTTTTAACACTTAGTAATGTATTAGCATACTTCTGTAGGCTAAAACATTAGACAGTGACAGTATGACACAGGCTGCTGTCATAGCAACACACAGTGTGCCCTGTACAGACATTTCCCAGACTCCATCGGGTCACCGTGAGTCCTGATGATCCGATGGAGCAGGGGAATACCCTTTGATCAGGGGCGTAACTAGAGAAGCCAGGGCCCCAAAGCAAACTTTTGGATGCCCCCACCCCCCCCTTGCCCACATCCCTGACCACGACCATGTACCAGGACATGCTGTTAGATAATGTAGATAATACAAGGGGCAAATACCTCACCATACATCTCACCATCATACTGCTACCAAACAAATCCCACTATACTAAGACCAGCATTACCAATAACGCTATTACATAAGGACCTGATTATACCACCAGAACACGACCACAAATTACCACCACATAGTGACTGAATAATACCCTACACTATTACTGATCAGTCTACAAAGACCAATACTGTCTAATAATAATAATATATAATAATATAGTGACCATATAGTGGTATATACCAGTGTACACAGGCTCTGCAGACTGTATATTACCTCCATACAGTGACCATATAGTGGTAGACACCAGTGTACACAGGCTCTGCAGACTGTATATTACCTCCATACAGGGGCCATATAGTGGTAGACACCAGTGTATACAGGCTCTGCAGACTGTATATAACCTCCATACAGTGACATATAGTGGTAGACACCAGTGTACACAGGCTCTGCAGACTGTATATTACCTCCATACAGTGACATATAGTGGTAGACACCAGTGTACACAGGCTCTGCAGACTGTATATAACCACCATACAGTGACCATATAGTACTAGATAGCAGTGTACACAGGCTCTGAAGAGTGTATATAACCACCATTCAGTGACCATATAATGGTAGACACCAGTGTACACAGGATCTGCAGACTGTATATTACCTCCATACAATGACATATAGTAGTAGACACCAGTGTACACGGGCTCTGCAGACTGTATATTACCTCCATACAGTGACCATATAGTGGTAGATAGCAGTGTACACAGATTGTGCAGATATATAAGTGATTACAGTGCAGTTACATCTTGTGACTCACAGGTGACGTTTCTCTGACCAGTCATTGACTTTCTCTTTTGTTCTGCATCCGTCCAGACCTTCATGATGACATCTCCCGACCACTTGTCCCTGCAGATTTAGACACAAATATCTTAGAATCCTGACTTTTCCAGCACCTGCCCCCCTGGCTATATGGGGTCCATTTAGGCAGGCAGGGTTTAGATAGGATATATGGGGCCCCAAATAGGCAAGGTTTAGGTAGCCAATAGAGTGCCCATATAGGCAGGCAGGGTTTAGGTAGCTATAGGGAGCCATACAGGTAGACAGGGGTTAGGTGGGCTATAGGGGCCATATAGGTAGGGTTTAGGTAGCTAAAGGGGCCCCATATAAGTAGACAGGCAGGCTTGTGGGGGTATACAGGCAGGCTTGTGGGGGTATACAGGCAGGCTTGTGGGGGTATACAGGCAGGCTTGTGGGGGCTGTATAGGCAGGCATATGGGGGCTGTATAGGCAGGCATATGGGGGCTGTATAGGCAGGCATATGGGGACTGTATAGGCAGGCATATGGGGGCGTATAGGCAGGCATATAGGGGGCTGTATAGGCAGGCATATGGGGGGGTATAGGCAGGCATATGGGGGTATAGGCAGGCATATGGGGGGGTATAGGCAGGCATATGGGGGGGGTATAGGCAGGCATATGGGGGGTATAGGCAGGCATATGGGGGTATAGGCAGGCATATGGGGGGGTATAGGCAGGCATATAGGGGTGTATAGGCAGGCATATGGGGGTATAGCAGGCATATGGGGGTGTATCGGCAGGCATATGGGGGGTTGCAGATAGGGGTTAGCAGGCATATGGGGGTGTATAGGCAGGCCTATGGGGGTGTATAGGCAGGCCTATGGGGGTGTATAGGCAGGCCTATGAGGGGGTATAGGCAGGCCTATGGGGGTATAGGCAGGCCTATGGGGGGTATAGGCAGGCATATGAGGGGGTACAGGCAGGCATATAGGGGTGTACAGGCAGGCATATGGGGGGGTATAGGCAGGCATATGAGGGGGTATAGTCAGGCATATGGGGGTATAGGCAGGCATCAGGGGTAGGTATAATAAGAAATCACTTACTCACCTCGTTCCACGCTCCCCTGATGCGCCGCTCGCTCCGCTCTGCTGCTCTCCCTGCATTCTCTGTGCTCAGCGCGGGCGGCGCGGTGATGTGACGTCACCACGCGCGCCCACGTGACCACAGAGCGCCGGCAGGGGAAGTAGCAGAGCGGAGCGATCGGCGCTCCGTCCTGCTATCTCCATGGAAGCGCTGCCTCTGAAAGCTCGGGCCGGGGGGCCCGGGCGTTCAGAGGGAGTATGCGCCGGGCCCCGCAGCTCCCCGCCCGCCGCAGTGAACTGTTAAGTTCACTGCCGGCGGGCCCAGGAGCGGCATTACTGGGGTAGCGGACGCGGTAGCAGCTGCCCCGGGGCCCCACTTAGCGCAGGGGCCCCGTAGCAACTGCTACCCCTGCTACTCCGGTAGTTACGCCCCTGCCTTTGATCCTGCCGCAGTCGCGGGCCGCGGCAGTCAAAGGGTTAAATGCCAGGGATCTAGACTGCTCTAGGATCGTAGCTGTTAACTATAGGTCCGTTCCTAGTGCAGTCACGGTGCTGGTAGCCTCAAAAATCCTCTGACTTCACTACAGACAGACGTCCTACACCGCCCTCCATCAAAAGTCGGCGGCGGTGGTGGTTAAAGGGTTAATATATGTTTTCTAATGTTGTTTCAATAAATGTTACATATTTTACATATTGTTTTTGTGTATTTCTTAACAACAGATGTACTTGCATTGAGATTTCAACCACTGTATTTGCATTGTCTAACATAATTGGTAGAAGGGAAAATGTTTTAATAATCCTAAAATAAGCTAGGTAATATAGGTAAAGTTATTTTAATGGAATATTTCCATTGAAAATATAAATCTAGGGTGAGTTATTCAGTCATTTCAGATTGTTCCAGAGCTAAGTGTTTTCATACTGTCCATAAATTCTTTTCTGTTGTGGCTATATATATCTTTTTGTTTTGCAGTTTATTTTTCAGGGTTCTATAGAATATTGCTTTTTGGGAGACTTGCATGATAAAAGCAAACTAAAAGATGTAATTTTGTACATGAAACACCATTATATTTTATATTTGTCTTAGGTCAAAATGGAACAGAAAAAACAATCCACGTTGTCATTCCTGTTTTCACCTTTCAGGTAGGTGACTTTTTTTATTTGTTGTCATAAATGTTAAAAAGATATATTTCTTCTTAGATGTTTATATGTATACATTGAATTTTTTTCATTGTTTATAGTTCACTTTAGACATGTGCTTTTTATTGTGTACGAAATTGTGAAATGTAGCTTGGCAGCAATAGACCGAAGCGTCTGATCCTACTTACTTAATCCGTTAACCCCTTTCCACCGCAGCCAGGTTTGACCTCTATGACAGTGCCCAATTTTTCAAATCTGATGTGTCACTTTATGTGGGGATAACTTTTTGATACTTTTTACGTATCAATGTGATTCAGAGATTGTTTTCTTGTGACACATTCTGCTTAAATTTAGTGATAAATTTTGCTCCATACAATCCTTGTTTGTTTGTGAAAAATATCAAAATGTCTTGACAATTTGGAAAAAGGTGCCATTTTCAAACTTGTCTGGTGGAAGACGGATAGTTATACCACACAAAATAGTTTATAACAAGCGTTTACCTTATGTCTACTTGATGTTGACATTATTTTTTAAATCTCTTAATTTTTTTGCAACATTAGTGGGCTCATGAATTTAGTATCAATTTTTCAAATTTTTAAGAAAATTTGCAACACAGTTTTTTTTTTTTTTAAAGGGATCAATCCAGTTCTAACATGTAGTTTAGACGGGCCTGTATGTTAGATACCCCCATAAATAACTCTATCTAAAATACTGTACCATGTAAGTATTCAAAACAGCATTCAAGATGCTTGTTAACCATTTGGGGTTTTCACAAAAGTTAAAGAAAAGAGGAGGTGAAATTTCAAAATGTCACTTTTTTGTTGTTGCAGATTTTCAGTTTTAATCCATAATTTACTGGAACACAGTAGATGTTACTAAGAAAATACAATTCAAGATCAATTTCCCTGATTCTGCCGTTTTTAGAAATATAAAATTTTTGGCCCTATTGCGCTATTTGACTCAACCACAAGACCCAGAGTAGGAGGAGCACCTACTGGATTTTGGGATTTTTCATTAGGTATTTTAGGCAACATCTCATGTTTGCGTGCGCCCTAAGGTGCTGAATCTTGGTAAACACCCCTAAAAGGACCTCATTTGGGAAACTATACCGCTTGAAAAATTTATCTAGGGTTGTAGTGAGTATTTTGACCTCACTGGTGTTTCACAGATTTTTTTAGTGTTGGGCTATTAAAATGGAATTTTTTTTTTTTCCAACAATATGCAGTTTTAGCTGAAAATGTTTAATTTTCACAAGGAATCCTGGAAAAAGGCACCCCAAAACTTGTTACGCAATTTCTTTTAATTTTGGCAATACCCTATGTGTGGTTTTAAACTGTTGCTGTTGGGGCGCATGAGGTAGAAGGGAGGGAGCGCTATTTGGCTTTTGGAACGAAGATTTTGGTGGGTGCCATGTTGCATTTGCAATGTCCCAACGTAAAACCTTCCAGAAGTCATCCTATTTTGTTTCCAATAATCCTGAGAAAATGAATCTAGTGGTGTATTGTGCATTTTGGCACATAGGTAAAAATAAAAAATACAATTCCGCTATTGTTTTTGGGTTTAATTTTTACAGCAGTCTAAATGTCATGATAACTTTACTATGCGGGTCGGTACAATTGCAACAACACTAATTTTATATAGTTTTTTATGTTTTACTACTTTTACACATTAGAAATTCACTTTTTTTTCATAGTCTGACAAACATAACTTTTTTATTTTTCTGTATATGGAGCTTGTTTTTGTGGAATGAGATGACATTTTAACTGGTACAATTTTGGGGTTTATATGATGTTTGATCGCTTTTTTATTGACGATTTTGGGAGGCAGAATGAACAAAATACAGAAATCCAAGAAATGTTTTTTATTTTCTGACAGCAGTCACCGTGCGGTCTAAATTACATGTTCACTTTGCTGAGCAGTTAAATATGATTAGGGTGCATCCACACGGCTCATTAAAATACCGACCGGATTCTGATTTAAAGAATCCTGCCAGTATTTTGACATCTTGTACATTGTTTTGGGGGACAGCTCTGTCCGCCATTTGCGGGTTCGTCCCTCAACCACGAACATGTTCATCTTCTTCCCGAAAACTGGGCGGAAGAATGAACATGTTCCAAGTTTTTCTGAGCACTGGTGGTGTAAAAGCTGTCTTGCAGAAAATCCCTTGAGTATGGGCTACTGCACGGATTTTCTATTTAAATTAATGTAAAAGGTTGACCGTCGGTTTACAGACGGTTTTCAAATTTGAAAACGGTCTGTAAAACCGATTGAAAAACCTGCCGTGGCGACAAGCCCTTACAGCGATACTAAATTTATATATTGTTTTACTGATTTTACTCAATAAAAATACTTTTATTTAAAAAAGATATGTTTTTGCACCGTTACAGTTTTAGAGCCATAACGTTTTTATTTTTCTGTGTAGTGAGCTGTGTAGGTTTTTGTTTTTTGTGGGAGGAACTGACGGTCTCATTTTGAGTGGGACATAACTTTTGATTGCTTTTAAATCTGGATGAAGAAAATACAGCAATTCTGTTAGTGTTTTTTTATTTTATACAGCAGTCATCATGCATTAAAAATGAAATGTTAGTTACTCTGTGACGATACAATTACAGTGATACCCAATTTATATCCTTTTTTATGTTATAGCACTTTACAAAAACAATGTTTTTTATTATGTAAAACAGTATTTACTCATCACTTTCATCTAATAGCCATAACTTTTTTTTTGTTGGATACAGAGCTAAGGAATTTTTTTTGTACTTTATTTGTACCACTTTGGCATTTAGGGGATGTTCACACGGTGCTTCTTAGATGCGTGTTTGGATCCGTGTTTCAGACCCATTAACAGACCCAAACACGCATCTAACAATGTGCAGTGTGATTTACATTGCTTTTAATGTAAAACACGCATCGGTGTTCAGACGAGTGTTCGCCAATACGTGTTTTACATGCATCTTTCAGATGCGTCTTTTTGATCCATTCAAAGAAATCACATGTCAATTCTTGATCTGTTTGACGCAGCAGACACCCTATTTAAAAACTATAGGGTGTGTTTCTTCTGCAGCAAACATGCAGCACACTTTGGTGCGTGTTGGATGCGCTTTATGCAGCACTTTTGAATACATATTGAAAATGCCGTGTTAACAGACATAACATAACATATGACTTGATGATTGCGTTTAATTCCATTTTTTGTGCAGCGGGATGAACAAAAATCGCAATTCTATTATTGTTTTTTATTTATTTCTTTATGGCATTCATTGTGCAGGTTAACATGACAGATGGTTTTATTTTTTAACTTTTTTTTGCGGTGACTGCTGTTTCTAATAGAGTGGTGTATATGTTTTATTTATTTGTGTTTGTTTTTTTTGATTTTTCCCAGTAGCAGTACAGTACTCTGTGTCTTCTGGGTTGCTAAGGAAGGCATCAGCACCACACGATCGCGCCACTCTCTCCACCTGTATTTCCTTTAGCTGACGTGATTGACGGGGATTAGCTAATTAGCAAGCTCCAGTCGTGGCTGGATTGATAAATCTGCCCTATTGTACTTTTGCTGTGTTTGCAACTGCATTAAGAATGCATTTAAAAAAGTTTAACATATACAGGCATTTTTTTAGCATGCAAGTGTTTCTATGATTAATTATCATTTGGATCACAGATGACAATTAGGTTAATTAAAAATGCATGTGTCTTTTGGTGTGTTAAAAAAACACAATGTGTGAACTCAGCCTCCAGACCATGGTTCTGCATCGTGGTGTGTTATGGAGTCAGCTGCAATACAGAGCTGGTTGCATGCTCCAATTGTGTGGGCTTTGCCCGGTCGCATGCGCCTCATGACGTACCCATATGTCAATTTGCGTGAACCCTTTCCCGACCATGATGTATAGGTACATCATATGTTGGTAATGGAGTGCTATGATTTAATGCTGTATTCCCCCGGCACACAGTACACACCCGTAAAATTAAGTGACATGTCACTTCTTTTGGGCACTTATACGTTGGGGAAAGTGAGACCAAATGGGAGTCGGGCCAGAGTGCTGTTCAAACCACAGGTATGCTCCACTATACGCTGTGCGAATTCCGCCAAAGAGTATAAAAAAATAAAATGACATAAACATGAATTTCTGTGGCAGTGAAGGGGTTCAGGTAGAAGCGACAGATATATAAGTTCTCGTGTTAATTCTTTACATACTAAACACCGGTGGGGTGTCCTATTAATATTACAAAGATCAACCTGGCATTTTAGATCACATATTTTATTTATATGAATATTATTCCGAAAAGTTAGATTTTTTTTTCCCCACCTCATATTGTGAGGGACATTTTCATAATTAAATAGAAGGAGCACCTACTGGATTTTGGGATTTTTATTAGGATACATTTTAGGCACCATCTCATGTTTGTGTGCACCCTATGGTGCTGAATCTTAGTAAACACCACTAAAATGACCTCATTTGGGAAACTATACCCCTTGAAAAATATATCCAGGGTTGTAGTGAGTATTTTGACCCCACTGGTGTTTCACAGATTTTTTTAGCGTTGGGCTATGAAAATGGAATTTTTTTTTTGTTTAATTTTCACAAGGAATCCTGGAAAAAAGCACCCCAAAATTTGCACTATTAATATTACAAAGATCAACCTGGCATTTTAGATCACATTTATTTATTTGAATATTATTCTGAAAAGTTAGATGACGTTTTCAGAATGGTTCCTTTAAACAGATGGTATTTTCATACATGCCAACTCTCACGCTTTTGGTGGGGGAGGGTCCCGCTAATGGGGGTCCCCCTCCCGCCCTCCCGGCAGAGTTGGCATTCCTCCCGCCTTAAATTACCGCGGCGCAATAGTAGCTCTGGTGCGCTACTCTTGCACCGCCGGGCCGCTCCTACAGGCGGGTGAAGCGGCCGCAGAGGCAGCTTCACCCGCCCGGAGTCTCACTGTGCGGGGAGGAGGCAGGAGGGATCGTTCCCCTCCTCCCTCCTCTCCCTGTATGTACAGCGCCGGTGTGCAGGGAGGAGGCAGGAGGGATCGTTCCCCTCCTCCCCTTCCTCCCTCCCCCTGTATGTACAGCGCCGGTGCGCGCTGTACATACAGGTCAGCGGCGCAGGGGAATTGACGCGCGGCTGCACTCACTCCCCTGCGTCGCTGAGGAGATCGGAGATGTCCGGAGCTGCAAGGAGCCTGGTGAGGTAAGTGGATTTTATTATTTTTATTTTTATTAGCTACATGGGGGCACTACCTGGCTACTAAAGGGGGCACTACCTGGCTACAGAGGGGGCACTACCTGGCTACTAAAGGGGGCAACTACCTACCTGGCTTCTAAAGGGGGCAACTACCTACCTGGCTACTAAAGGGGGCACTACCTGGCTTCTAAAGGGGGCAACTACCTACCTGGCTACTAAAGGGGGCACTACCTGGCTTCTAAAGGGGGCAACTACCTACCTGGCTTCTAAAGGGGGCACTACCTGGCTTCTAAAGGGGGCAACTACCTACCTGGCTTCTAAAGGGGGCACTACCTGGCTTCTAAAGGGGGCAACTACCTACCTGGCTACTAAAGGGGGCACTACCTGTCTACTAAAGGAGGCAACTACCTACCTGGCTACTAAAGGGGGCAACTACCTACCTGGCTACTAAAGGGGGCACTACCTGGCTACTAAAGGGGGCACTACCTGGCTACTAAAGGGGGCACTACCTGGCTTCTAAAGGGGGCAACTACCTACCTGGCTTCTAAAGGGGGCACTACCTGGCTTCTAAAGGGGGCAACTACCTACCTGGCTTCTAAAGGGGGCACTACCTGGCTTCTAAAGGGGGCAACTACCTACCTGGCTACTAAAGGGGGCACTACCTGTCTTCTAAAGGAGGTAACTACCTACCTGGCTACTAAAGGGGGCACTACCTACCTGGCTACTAAAGGGGGCACTACCTGGCTACTAAAGGGGGCACTACCTGGCTTCTAAAGGGGGCACTACCTGGCTACTAAAGGGGGCACTACCTGGCTTCTAAAGGGGGCAACTACCTACCTGGCTACTAAAGGGGGCACTACCTACCTGGCTACTAAAGGGGGCACTACCTACCTGGCTACTAAAGGGGGCACTACCTACCTGGCTACTAAAGGGGGCACTACCTGGCTACTAAAGGGGGCACTACCTGGCTACTAAAGGGGGCACTACCTGGCTTCTAAAGGGGGCAACTATCTGGCTTCTAAAGGGGGCAACTACCTGGCTTCTAAAGGGGGCAACTACCTACCTGGCTTCTAAAGGGGGCACTACCTGGCTACTAAAGGGGGCAACTACCTACCTGGCTTCTAAAGGGGACAACTACCTACCTGGCTTCAAAAGGGGACAACTACCGGACTACTAAAGGGGGCAACTACCTGGCTAACAAAGGGGGCAACTACCTGGCTTCTAAAGAGGGCAACTACCTGACTATAAAGGGGGCAACTACCTGGCTTCAAGGGGGCATCTACCTGCCTGTAAGGGGCACTACCTGGTTATGGGGGGGCTACTACCTGGCTATAAGGGCATCTACCTGGCTTTCTTCCAAAGCCATTATGCAGTTAGGCGGAGTGGGTGGGGCTTTTTGAAGGGGCGTGTCACACCAAAAAGATTGGCGTGTCCATGCAAATTTTTGCCACGGCGTGCTACGCGCGCCGCCCTCTTTAATCTCCTGCTTTTCCGTTTTCAAAAGTTGGCAACTATGGGTATTTTATGACTGTCAGATCATTCAGAAATGGATTTGGATCATGAGAAAAAAAAGCTAATCCAAGTTCATGTAATCTTGTGACATACTTCTTAATGTTATATTGAGTTTAGAAGAAGTGTTAATAAGTTAACTAGATCAATTCACTTAGGTCTTTTCCCTTCACTCGAATATGCGGTTGTCATTCTTAAAATGACAATGTCTGATCATTTTGTCGCCATTCATTTCTCATAATTTGAAAAGGGTTTTGCCTCTGCCAGTAGTTTTTACTATATTTTATTTTTGCCATTTTATATGTTCAGAACACCTTTATTTCCTTGTCTGATATTCATATAAAGATTTTTTTTTTTTTTATGTATTACTGCATCAGTAAGTTGGGTATTACCATTCCAGTTTTAAAAAGGGTGTGTCCCTGCACACACTGGCTGTATCAGCACTGATTGGTCAATCTTAGACTTTGTAGGAACAATCCCCATTTGGTACCACCCAGCTGACCTATTCAGTAATACATTGCTAGAAGGAGTAACAGAGGAACAGCACAACATAGTTATAAGAGAAAATATAGATATAGCAATATTTAACTTGACACTGCATAAGGCTTGGTTCACACATTATGGCACATTTATCAAGGTAGTGGCACCAGAATTCTGGCACAATTTGTGGCATAACCATAACGTACATATTTCTAATGTACTTTGTAAAGTTTCTAGACACTTCAGCGCCCTGTCCAACATAAGTGATGTGGCCTCCATAAAAGGTGAGGCATCGTAAACGGACGTGACATAGCATGCACTGCCCTATGCCAAAATTTGGCCGCAGTTACGGTCATAAAATAAGCAAGCTTAAAAATAGTGTTAAGTTAGACTAGATAGTGCACCAGATTTATCAACGCTATGCTAAATGTGGTGCATTGTAAGACTGTCTAGTCTAAGTTTGCACTGTCTAAAACTTAGGGCGACATGTATGAACGGGCTTTTCACCCGTTTTCTGGCGTATCCTGCGCCTCCCGCCCCGAATACCCCTGTCGGACGCAGGGATGCGGTGTTAGGCGCAGCGTTCACCACTTTCAGCTGTGCCCCGCATGAAGGGGCGGGCAATGGGCGCGGTGTGGGCGCGGTGTAGGCGTTCCGGGGCGGGACGCGGCGCGCTCGAAATCTCCGAGGCATGTACGATCGCGGCTCGCCAAAGCACGGCGAGCAATGGCGCAATGCAGCGCTCGGCAGCTCCGACAGGCAGACCTGGTTTATTTTGGTCTAAATGCTCCGGCGGCGACGAAGTGAAGCAAGATCGGAACATGCCAGGAAGCAGATAGAAGATCGCGACAGAAATCTCAGCGCTCCGCTCCGTGCAGCATGGAGTATGATTCTAAAAAAAAATCGCCTTTATAAAGGAGGAAAACATTATCAGAAAAGAGCTCAACCTCAAAAATAAAAATAATTAAAAATAAATCACTTTCCAAAAATCTAGAACGGCGCAATATCAAGAATTCGGATATTGGAAATTGCCGGGAAATACAGTAATTCAAATTCTGAAAGCTATTCTCATTGGTCGGCAGAAACCGGCCAATCAGAATAGGAGCGACAGTGAACCATTAAAACCTATGGAGAACGATTGACCAATCAGAATCAACGGCGGGACAGTTCAAAATACAGTAAAAATGCAGAAAAGATCTTATTGGTTGAGCTAGCGGGGGCTTGGCTATCTCGGCCAATCAGAATAGGAGCGACAGGGACCCATTATAGCCTATGGAGAATTTTGAACCAATCAAAATCCAAGGCGGGACAGTTCAAAATACAGTAAAAATGCAGAAAAGAGCTGATTGGTTGAGCTAGCGGTGGCTTGCCTATCCCAGCCAATCAGAGCGCGAGCTACTTCTCCCATTGTAGTCTATGGAGAGATGGGCGCAATGCAATCTCGGCGCTCAGCGCCGTGCGGCATGGAGTATGAATAAAAAAATCATTTTTATTAAGTGTAAAATATTATCAGATAAAGCGCTGAAACCTTCTTTAAAAATAAAGCACTTAAATCCCTAACAACGCGTTTGTCGCCGAGACCGGCGCTACATAGGGAATTGCAATAGAGAGAATTGCCGGGAAATACAGTAATTTAAATTGTTTAAACGCTTCTCATTGGTCGGCAGAAGCCAGCCAATCAGAATAGGAGCGACAAAGACCCATTAAAACCTATGGAGAAATATAGACCAATCAAAATCAAAGGCGGGACAGTTCAAAATACAGTAAAAAGACAGAAAAGAGCTGATTGGCTGAGCTAGCGGGGGCTTGGCTATCCCAGCCAATCAGAGCGCGAGCTACTTCTCCCATTGTAGTCTATGGAGAGATCGGCGCACTGAAATCTCGGCGCTCAGCGCCGTGCGGCATGAAGTATTAATAAAAAAATCATTTTTATTAAGTGTAAAACATTATCAGATAAAGAGCTGAAACCTTCTCTAAAAATAAATCGGTTAAATCCCGAACCATGCACTTGTCGCCGAGACCCGCGCGACATAGGGAATTGCAATAGAGAGAATCGCCAGGAAATACAGTAATTCAAATTGTTTAAGCTATTCTGATTGGTCGGCATAAACCAGCCAATCAGAATAGGAGCGACAGTGGCCCATTATATCCTATGGAGGAGAATTGACCAATCAGAATAGGAGCGACAGGGACCCATTATAACCTATGGAGAAAAATTGACCAATCATATTCAAAGGCGGGACAGTTCAAAATACAGTAAAAAGGCAGAAACGAGCTGATTGGTTAAACCGGCGGGGGCTCGTCCAGCTTAGCCAATCAGAGCGCGAGCTACTTTCTCATAGAGTTCTATGGGGAAAAGAAATTCCGAGCGAGCTCTGTGATTGGCTAAGTTAAAAGAGGCGCGGTTATTTGGACCAATGGGAGAGCTACGCTCCTATGGGTTTTCTAATGCAATCTGAAATAAAACTGTACATGGCCGAAATCAAATGATAAGACTACAGAAGTTGTCCCGATGTGTATATAAAACGAATAATAATATGGGGGTAAATAAAAAAAAATATTAATTCAATAAAATCATGTTTATTTCTTTATTTTCGTTATCCAAGGATCAATAGTATGGGTGCAATGAAAATAAAGAAATAAACATGATTTTATTGAAGTAATATTTTTTTTTCGTTACCCCCATATTATTATTCATTTTATATTCACATCGGGACAACTTCTGTAGTCTTATAATTTGATTTCGGCCATGTACAGTTTTATTTCAGATTGCATTAGAAAACCCATAGGAGCGTCGCTCGCTCTCCTATTGGTCCAAATAACCGCGGAAAGGTGCACCCCGACGTGGCGAGATTCATACATGTCGCCCTTAGACAGTATTGATAAATTTGTCCCATAGTACTTTTGCTGTGTTTGCAACTGCATTAAGAATGCATTTAAAAAAAAGTTTAAAATATACAGGCGTTTTTAAGCATGCAAGTGTTTCTATGATTAATTATAATTTGGATCACAGATGACAATTAGATTAATTAAAAATGCATGTGTCTTTTGGTGTGTTAAAAAACACAATGTGTGAACCCAGCCTACAGACCATGATTCTTCATCTTGGTCTGCTATGTGGACAATTAATATATTGTCTCACTTCAAAGTTTTGTATACAGTGGTAACTTGACTTAACAGCGTCTTGACTTAAGAGTTTTTTGAGATAAGAATAGTTGCTTTGTACATTTTTTGCTTTGAGTAAAAGGGTTTTTTTCACTACAAAGGTCATATCAGTAATGATGAGGACAGTAAAAATAAGCACTTTTGCAATTGGTTTGTATTACCTAAATCATTTAGTATAGCAGCTATTAGTTAATCTCTTTGTGTCTAGAGCTATTTCTCCAGAAATTGGTTGGGCCACACCCCCTTTGCTGTAATTGGTAGACTGATATTTCATTCAGCTCTGTTGGGACACGCATCCAGGCTGTGATTGGCTGCCTGCACTCTCTTCCCTATGAGCAGTGTAAAATGAAAGTGAAAATGGCTGCTGCCTGTGTCTCATTGTCTTTCACTGCACCCTAAGCTGTGTGGCTGCTGGCCTCCTCTATACCCCTTCTCCCAGTGATAGCTCTGTGTGAAGGATCTGAGTCTCTAACTGCTAGATTCACTTTCCCCCCATATAACACAGCCTTACACTCAGAAGATGTAACAGCTCTGCAGACCTACTGCACTAGTCAGTTTGCATGCCTGCAGAGCTGTCACCTCCCTCCACAAGCTCCTTGTAATCAGAACACCTGCATTGGGGGTAAGCAGTTATACATACAGCCTGAACTGATGAAGCAAATGTGAGGAATTCACTCACATTTGTTTCATCATTTCAGGCTGTATGTATAACTGTTTGCAGCAATACAGGTGTTCTGGTTACTAGGAGCTTGTGCAGCCTGGGAGGGAGGTGACAGCTCTGCAGACATGACAACTGACCACTACAGGAGGTCTGCAGAGCTGTGACCTCCTCTTCCTTCCACTGCTCACACAGAATGATTATGTCACCAGTCTTCAGTGAGGGAAGGCACACCTACTGGGAGGAGAGACCCGCCCCGGGATTTGAAGCTGTGAGAAATAGAGAAAGCTTAAGATTCCCATGAACTAATGTAATGAGGAGACCCCTTTAAGAGTGAAGGAGAGCAGACGTGCGTTGCAGCAGCTCCTGTTCAAAAGCTCCTAATCTATAGCCATACGTGAATTTAAAAAAAAGTAATCTGCTCTGCAAAGCATCTGCTATTACAGCAACATTTTGTGAACCCAGCCTAAGTGAAGGGGAAAAAAACGAAAAGAAAAGAATTTATGTTTAGCGATCTCCTCCATCTCCAGCAGCAGCTTCATCTGACTTTCAAGGTGGAATACACTTAAAGCAGTTTATTTCTTTACAAACTCTTTTGTTATACTGTATACAGTATACTAAAACAGTGTACATGTTTGTTAATGAGCACGTAAAAAATTGTGGTAGTTTTGGGGTGCATGGAACTGATTAATGGCGTTTCAATTCACTCATATGCTTTGACATGAGAACAATTTGAGTCAAGAGCAAGGTGACAGAACGAATCTCAAGTTACCACTGTACTTAAGTTTCCCCCGCAAACATTTATCAGAGTACTGGGGAGGAACATACATTTTATACAGGGTTAAACAGCCTAAAAAATGTTATGTTAAGCTATTTTTCTTGATCTTTTAACCAAGTCCATATCCTTTCACTAGAATATTGTTTACCAGCCATGGTCTTTTTAGTTCAGCAACAAAGCAGGCAGATCATTTAATGTATCTGGCATTTTATTACACTCAGATATTTTGATTTATCGCAATACTTTGCTTCACACAGCAGCACCAAATACGGGGAAGACCAAATACTTGGTGGACCATGTTCCTTCATAGTTCTTTTAAATGACTTTAAATTGTTTAGACCTGAAAGTAATCCTTCAGCTTGCAGGCAGCAAGTTCAATTTTAAGAGTGCATGCCTCACTGACTCTATTACTTTTAAGCCGTTGCTTGGCCACATTGTGCATCATTTGCTAAGATAAGTTATAACTACGACTTCCCCAGAGTTCATTCTAACAGCTGAGCCTGGAAAACTTGCTTCTGTCACTCTGTTGTAAAGAAACTTTGCCGCATGCGTGAGAAATATTGAGAGACTGCACGGTCGATAAGAATCTTTGCCTTTCTGCTTTATTTTTCATTAGTACATCTTTGTTTTAAGCTCAGTGGTGGAGAAATAAAAAAAAATGTAAGGTTCTTTATTAGGGAGCGGCACCATGAAGTTTTGTGGTGACTTTAACGCCATGATCGCTTCTCTAAAATGTAAACCTATTCAAATAATCTCAAGGAAAAAGAGCTAAGACTGCGCCACCTATTGAATGTTGCCTTCCTAAAGTCACATCTGACTCCGCCTTGCAATGTGATCAGGAGTAGACCCAAACCAGATACTTATTTAGGGCGAGCTTTAAAGGGGTAATGTTCCTTTTTAGCGAAAGGCATCAGAAGTATGGAGAATTACACACTGTGATCGCTTCACTAAAATTTGAATATGCTAAAATAAGATCAAGAAAAAATAGCTAAAACTTTACAGTACTCTACTCAAAGAAACAATGTCTGCTGCTGTCTGTAGATGAGTATCTGGTTTGACTTTACTCCTAATCACATTGCAGGGTTCAGTGAGTCGAATGCGACTTAAAAAAACGCATTATCCAGTAGGTGGCGCAGAGTCCTAGCTCTTTTCCCTTCAACTTATTTGAATATCTATCGATGTTTGTAACACATTTGGAGATAAAATATTCTCTTTATATTTATTTGTGTGGTCCCATCAAGATTGGACCAGCTTTCTATTAAGATATAAATTGTTTACTAAGCTAAATTCTTAATTGAAATTAGACTGAATACTTGAACTGTGCTATTATGTTTTTCCAATTAAATCAACTATGCACAATAAGAGTAGTCCATACAGATGTCTTTAACTAAAATATTCAGAAGAGATCTTGACCGGTTTGTCAATGGGATCAAAATCCAACATATTGGTTCAGACTTGTCTTTGTCAATAATAATTGCTATTGCCCACGCTCAAATATACTGAAAGCACAAAACCCTGCAACTTCTTATAAAGTGGAGATACATAAACTGTAGACTGTAGCACTATAGTCTGCTAAGTTTCATAAAAAAATGATGAGAAAAGTGATCTTTTCAGTTTATCAATTCAGGATTGTCAAAATATGGTGATGGATGGCAGTGTAAAGCCTATAAAAGTGACAGCGAGTTCTTATTCAGCAATATTACCTGCTCCTTTATTGTATAATCTATTAAACAAAATGGTAAAGGATGCCAATTATAAATATAATGTAAATCATCCTCAACTCAAACTGAAATCAATAGAAAACAATTCATTTGCTCTTCGGCAACCCCAATGTTGTGTTTCATGTTAAGCTCTGTTTATCTATAGGTACATGAACACTGGTGTCCGTAACCAGCTGTACAGGAGCTGTGTGCTTCCCTACAATCTCCGATTCCCCTATTTGTAGCCTTAACTGCTCACCAGTCGGAAACACTTTTGCGTTTTACATCAACTATCCATTTCCATTGCTGCCATTCCATCAATAATTACTAGTAACATAGTAGATAAGGCTGGAAAGACATAGATCCATTGAGTCTAACCTATAACCCTACAGTGTTGATCCAGAGGAAGGCACCAACCCCTATGAAGTGGATGCCAGTTGCCTCATACAAGAGGATAAATTCCTTCCCAACTCTTAATCCCTGTTCCAACATCCTTTCTTACTAATAATAAGTAGGAACTACTCTTTTTAATGTAGCAGTGGGCCGTTTGGCCTTCACTGGTTGCACACATGGTTTGCCTGCCTCTTGGGTTTATGAACAAATTAACCTTATTAACACGTTCCTGGCCTATGACAAAAAACTGACTGCTCTCATTTCACCTGTAAATCAACTGCAATACACAGCCCCGCTTCTGCAGGGATCAAAATTTGCAGCAATCACAACACTATACATAGGAAATATCCCACTTATTATTATTTGTTTTAGAGCATCCTTGGTTCCAGGGCGCTGCACATTCGGGTTACATACATAACATAGGTCAAACAAGTACAAAGGTGACAAATTAATAACTAACAGCTGGTACAGAAGGAGAGAGGTCCCTGCCGTGAGGGCTTACAATCTACAAGGAAAGTGGGAAGAGACAGAAGGTAAAGAGCGGACATGTTTGTGGAGGGTGTAGTGACAGCAGGGCTAGTGTGGGTTATAGGCAATCCTGAAGAGATGGGTTTTCAGTTTGCTTTTGAGGCTGGAGAGAGTGGGGGAAAATCTGAGGTGTTGGGGCAGTGAGTTCCAGAGTGTGGAGGCAGCACGAGAGAAGTCTTGGAGACGGTTATGTGAGGAGTTGACACGGGGAGAGCAGAGAAGAAGGTCCTGTGAGGAGCGGAGATTACGTGAGGGGAGATATCTGGAGATTAAGGCAGAGATGTATGCAGGGGAGAGGTTATGGAGAGCCTTGTAGGTCAAGGTTACTAACGTGAACTGGATTCACTGGGCAATGGGAAGCTAGTCAAGGGATTGGCAGAGGGGCTAGCTGGGAGGCCACAGAGAAGGATGTTGCAGTAGTCTAGTCGTGAGATGACGAGGGCATGCACAAGCATTTTTATGCTTTCGAAGTTAAGGATTGAGTGGATATGGGAGATATTTTTTAGGTGGAGGCGGCAGGCAGAGGTAAGGGTTTGGATGTGTCGTTTGAAGGACAGATTGGAGTCAAGGGTTATCCCAAGGCAGCGGACTTGTGGAGCCGGTGAGAGAGTGTAGCCATTGACTACTACTTAAAGTGGAGGCTGATGTCACAGTTAAGGCAATGCTCCACAGGTCTGTTTCATGTTTAAATTTCAGTGAAGCAACTAATGAATCTGCACACATACATGGTACCTTTCCTTAATGAGGAACATTACCCCTTTCAAGCTGCTCCTAAAGCATTTGACCATCCAATATATTACTATGCACCAATGAGTGGCAAGCCCCTAGAAACAACTGTCTGCAGATAAATATATGGTTGGCATTGCCATTCACAGAGCAATTAAAAACAAAATTATATATATATAAAGCTAAAAAGGTCAAAGGACTTTAAAGGGTAACTATTTATCCTGTGAGTGCCCCATATTAACAACAAAATATGTATACTGACAAGCAAAGGGGTAAGAATGTTTTGAACTTTTGACTTTCAGGCTCCATATCTCATCATCCACTACAACTTTGACCGTGAGACTACCACCAGCTTATAGACAATCATCTTGGCTATCCCATACATAAATTTTACTTGCAGATTTTTAGCATATGCTTTAGTTATGCAGATTCCCATTATGTAACTGCATCGTTACTGTTCTCTTAAAATCTCAACTTTAAGTTATAGTATTTTGTAAATTGACCTTTGGCTTTCAACACTGCCTGAATCCTTCTGGGCTCCCAATCAGATTCAAGCATGTCCCGACCAAAATCTGAACCCAGGTGTCTTCTACTTGTTCCCAATGCTGGTAAATACTCGTCGACTCACTTTGGTAAAAATACAGCCTTTTCTTCAACTCTACCCACAAGTGTTTGATTGGGTTGAGTTCTGGAGACTGTGGGGCCAATCCAGCAATTCTACTTCATTGTCATTGATCCATTTGGGTATGTTCACACGGGCTAATTTCGGCGTGCATTTCGCCGCGTATTTGCGCTCTAATACGGGCGAGATGCGCGCCGAAATTACAGTAATCCATAGTATGTGCGGGGATATAAGTGACATGTCAATTCCTTGTGGCAAATATGCGCCGCGAGTAATGAATGTCAATGGGGCCAGCTGCCACCGCCCCCCCCCCCCACCCGCTCCACGGGAGTAAGCGCGTATCAGCGCGACTCCCAAATCACCCGGCGTAATTGCAGCCGTACTGTACGCACCGCAGTTACGCCATGTGAATATAGCCTTACTTTTGCAGTCTCGATGTCTTTCGAGTTGTTGTCCTTTCTGGGACACTATGTCATCCTTGTCATACACATAGGGCCACATGTATGAAAACTGTCTAGGTCTAAAATTCACTTTGTTGCCCATAGCAACCAATCAGAGTGTCCTACTCATTTTTCCAGAGCACTATAAGAAATGAGAGGGTCACACTGATTGGTTGCTATGGGCAAAAAAGTGAGTTTTAGACCTAGACAGTTTTCATTCATGTGGCCCATAGTGTGCTAAGTAACTCATCTTGTAGGATACTTGCATATAGCTCAACATTGAGACCACTGTTGATCCTGGTCAAATATCCAACGCCTTTGGCTGTGAAACAATCCCATACTAGTTAACTTTCGCTTGGGAATCAACCTAATAACACATTGAGCTATTAGGGAATGTGAGAAAAGGTTATTATTTGTAGTATACAAGAAGAAAAAGATTGTTCCACCACCAGGAGCAAAACAGTAACAATGCAGTTACATGACAAAAATCTGGTAACTAAGCGCATATGCTAATAGTTGCAGGTCTAATTTATGTATGAGATAGCCAAGATGATTGTCTATAAAATGATGATAGTGTCACGGTCAAAGCCGTAGTGGATGGTGAGATATGGACCCTGAAAGTCAAAAGTTGAAAACATTATTACCCTTTTGCTTGTCAGTGTAAAATGTAATGTTAATGAGAATAAATCTATTTGTACTATTCTGTTACCTATGGACTGTGTGCACCTAGTAGAATCACAGTTGCTCTCCATTCTTTTTTTAAATTGATCGTTTTAAGGAACAGTTTGTTTCTTTTGTACATAGAAATGATATATTTAGGTTTTATATGAAATTTCACCAATCTCAAAGCATGTCTGCTAATGAGTAATAAATGACTAATATAAAAGATAGGTCTGAATATCCTCATTATGATCAAGGAACAATCCTAAATAAAAAAGATAATTTCGTTAATTGTGTGAAATCAGAATAGATTCTATAGGTTAAGCTTCCTTTTTCACTATGTCAAGGGTAATTTTTTTCTCCTGCAGTGAATTATATATTAATCTATCACTGATCGAAATGTAATTATAATTATAGTCATTTTATTTCTATATCTATTTGTTAGCAGCAAGTGTATAGATTGGTATTAATGTCCTAATTACCCTCCAGTGGTGTTTCTCTTGGTTCAATGGGCACAATATCCTCCTTTTACAGCATGTGATCGATTTAATAGATATATTAACAGTAATTGTATTAGATGAGAGTAGTTGAGACCCTAAAATGGTGAAATGTATTGCAGATAATTAATTTTGGTCATTGAAGGGGTTTTCTCACTGCAGTGATTCGCTTTTAATGTGTAGGGAAAGGTAAATGATAATGATTACCAAATACTTTGCTCTTCTTTATTTTACTTTGTTCAGGAGATAAGGAAGATTTTATCTCTTCTTTGTGCTCACATGTTTCTCTTGGTTACCGACCACCTCTCCTCATCTCTCCCTGCTCTGTTTTTTCTGTGATTGATCTAAGCAGTCAGTTTGACCATGCTGAGTATTTCTCTGCTGAGCCTTCTCTCTAGCACAGAAGCTTTGTTTATATAAGTAAATGCCAAGTTTTAATGGTTAGAGCTCTGTAGCCTAGTGCACTACACTTTACAGACCTCCAGTAGTCCGGATCAGCTAGGAAGAGCAAAGTCAATCTTCTATAGAAACACCCACAGCCTAACCTGGAAGTGTGAGTCGGAAGCTGACTGTGGCTCTGTAAAACAGCATGGTGAGAGAGCCTCTTTAAAATTTGATATTGTGCTATTGTGGTTGGCAGACCCAAAGCAGCTGAGGATATTGGATGGGTTTCAGCTCAATGCTGTTACATTGTCCAACTTGTATGGGCTTTTTCTTGCACTTCCATGACTTTTTACTACATTTTTCATTATTCTATATGCTATACAAGACAATTTTTTCTACAGCTACATAATGGGATACCTCAGCGGCTAACCTGTTTGGGGAATTGTTTATTTGCTTGCATTAGGTCCTGTTCACAAATGCATTTGTCACAACCTAGCTTGTGGTGTGACATCTGATGGCCCCTCTGCCTATTCATGTGGCTTCTTCATTCTGCTATGCAGCCAGTGCATCAGGTGTTGTGACCACTTCTTAGGTCCTCTGCTACCCTCTGTGAGTGCTTATACCAATGCTTCTGGACTCAGATGACCATTGGACACTGCCAAGCTCCTTTCCCCTGTACCTGTTTATAGGGTTACTTAATTTTTGACCTTGCCTGATATTGATTGTGGATCTTTGTGAACTCTGTATAGTTCTGGTGTACTGTATAGGATCTTGTATAGTGAGTTCTGGAGCTGAACCTGGCTGCAGATATGTCAATGCAGATGGAAGAGACCATAATTGAATGTTTGGTTGATATGCAGAAGCTTCATTCCTTCTTGACAGCTTAGTACCTAGCTAGTGAAGGAATAAGAACTCCCTTCACTTTGTCTAAATTTCATTAATTAAACCCATTATAAAATAATTTTTTGCACCCATTTAACATGAAAATTCTATTAATTCAATTTATTCATATAAATTTTTTTATTCAAAAATGTAATGAAAATTTATAGAATAGAACAGTTTCTTTAACAGTTGCTGTCACAATCTATTACAATCCAGTGTTCTTGTAGACCAGTTTCATAGATTAAAAGCCTTCCTTGCCATCTCTTCATCTAAAGTGGATTGTTATGCTTGGACTATTAAAATTGATATAATCCTTTTTTTGTGATTTTGTAGGTTTTCTTTTCCCCCCTTGTTTAATCCCTCAACCCCATCTCTATTTTTTTCACTTTGCCCTCTACTTACTTAAAGGAGATTTATTGCTTCATCAGTTTGTCTGTTTTTTGTAGTTTAATTTTCTCAGCTTCTCAAATTTCCCCTCCCAGCTGGGTGTTTCTTAAATGAAGGGGGTTAACATCATACCCCCCCTTCACTGTTCATGCTCACTCCCGAGTCAGTGTGTTTGTTTGAGATCAGTGGGAGGGGAACGCACATCCCTGCTCTCCTCCCTCCCCTCTGTCTGAGTCCACATTTCACTGTGTTGTTCCTCTCCCTATGCAGTCGTAATTTGTAAGAGCTGTGTGCTTACATAGCACAACCCTGCATTCAGTCTAGATAGTCTTCTATGAACGCAGAGCACTGATCTCTTCTCCTCTCACAGCTGGAGGATTGTTACAGTTGAATCCAGTCTTCTATGAACTCATCCAGGGCAGCACAGATCTGTCTCCCTTCTATGTTTACACATGAGCATTAGGCACCGAGCACAATTCTACTGTTTTCTGATTGTAGAAGCAGCTGCAGGGTTACTGTGCAGCTGCTGGCTGTGCAGAGTGAAATGTTGCCAGCCCCTTATTCTGAGTGAGAGAGGCAGGAATGCACACTCCCGTGAATATGACCGGGGGCCAGACAGAATGTAAATTAGTAGAGTCGTCAGCCAATGAAATGAAAGGAGGTGGAATCCCACTGGCACTGGGGAACAGTGTTTACAGAAAACGAAGACAAGGGAGACAGTGAAAACAAGACAGCTTTGCAAATGACATCTAATTACAAAGTTGCTTGTTTTTATTGTCCCCATATTCTGAAGACCACTTAATGTAGTGATAAAACCCCTTTAATTTCTCTTTGTCGGTCTTGGTGGCCTAGCCTTTGGATTGACCATCAATGTCAGTAAGGTAGGAGTTTAGTTTCTGGCAGTATTACCGTCCTAGAAAAACCCTATAACAAGAAAAAAAAAGTGTCCCAATTATTTTTTTTCATATGAAAAAAATTATAAATGTACGTATATTGATAAAGGTACGTATGTTGCAATCCTGAAATACTGTGGAGTAAAAATTGGTCTTAATTTTGGAACAAATCCAGAATCAAGAGAAAACTCTAATGCGGCAACACCAATTGAGAGTTTAAATATTCATATTGAACTTTGCAAAGTCCCAGAGGTTATTCAGGTCTTACAGTTTTCTGAAGGATCAAGGAATCTTTACTAAACGCAATCTTTCTTATCTGGAGACATTCTGAAAAATAAACAGACTCAAGGAAAACATAGTTCAGACAGTTTGAAATAATGAATTATTTTGTGTGATAAATTTATTATACTCATAAACAAGAAATAAATCAAGCATTAAAAATCCATGGACTGATGTCTTGTGGCGGCTAAGCCCAACCCAGGGTTTCCAGACAAGCTTCTTCTGGGTTTTGCTGATGAGTTTCTTCCGATGCCCTGGAACAAGCTCATCAGCAAAACCCTGGGCCGGGCTTAGCCATGACAAAACGACGTTTGATTTGTTTGTAATGCTTAATTTTATTTCTAGTTTATGGGTATAGTACATTTAATACAGAAAGTAATTAACTTTGTCACATGAAGCTTCTAGAAGGCATGACATTTAATTCAGCACCAATCTAGCCCTAAGTTGGTATTGGAATTTGCATGGAAAATAAGATTTTATCTTCTGATATTTTGCATAATTCAATGTGAGCTTGTCATGGGTGGTTCATAAAGTTACTGCTTTGACATGATAAAAAGGAATAAGTTTGGACATAATGGGCCACATGTATGAAAACTGCCTAGGTCTAAAACTCACTTTGTTTCCCATAGCAACCAATCAGAGATCTCCTTTAATTTTACCAGAGCACTATATGAAATGAAAGGGGCGCTCTGATTGGTTGCTATGGGAAACAAAGTGAGTTTTAGACCTAGACAGTTTTCATACATGTGGCCCAATGTTCATAGATTTGAAGCGTTCTAGCACTAATACAATTTAGATAAAATCATGAAAGCCACCTATCCAGAGCTTGGCTACTTTTATGCTACTTTAATGCTTTCATCTGGATTTACATAAAGAAGGACCATTTTAGAAGTTAAATGGTGCTCTTCAGCGCCACTCTACAAGTTCTAATATTCTTTGTCCCTACTTCAGTGTCTGTGCATACCTTATGTTTCCTCCCTCATGTTAAAAGTAAGGCAAGACAAAGGAGTGTGGCTTTAAAAACTGCTCTGAAAAAAAAAATCCTTTTGGTTATATGATCTCCTGGGTGTCTCATGCGTGGACACACAAAGAACTACAGGGCTTCTAGTTATCAAATCGCCCACAGAAATTTTCATAAAATCACATTACAAAAGTCCCTCACTTTAGGTGTGACATTGTTTAATTTTTTGTATTTTTTTTTTTACTAGGCGATCCCCTTTAACTTTTAGGTTTAAGTTTACTAAAAGCTGTCTAGTACTTAGTTTTAAATTAGATATGACTGTATAACGGAACGCCCACAAATTAAGGGTTTTCAGTCGGTTTTTCAGACGGTTTTTGGATTTGAAAAATTTCAACTACCCCAGAACTACGTCTAGTCAATAGAAAATTCACCCAGTAGTCGGCATTCCGAAAAACTCAGAACCTACACAATTATCTGCCCGTTTTTCGGGTGGAAGGTTTGGTGAAGAGTGATGGCCGACTCCACAAACTGCGGATAGAACCGTCCCTCAAAACCATTCAAAAGAAAAAATTCTTGAACCAAATCCGACCGACATTTTACAACTGCCGTGTTGCTGTACCCTAGGAATGCACCAAATTTATCACCGTGGCTCATGCTGTTTGCTAAATTTGCTGCTTGTGCAGACACTATTATTTAACTTTTATATCGCCTATTGGTTTGGCTTAGTGTTTTGTGCTAAGATTTTAGCACGCTACGTTACATCTCAAGCCATATCCCCTGTCTGCTCAACCATTGGACCTTGATGAACAATGTGCAAAAATGGTCACAAAAAAATGGTCATTCAAAATGTGGTACACCATATTCTTGACACAATTTGTGCATGGATTCTGTGCTATATCTTAATACTAGTGAATTTCTATTGCTAATAATTTCATAAGGTAGAAGTTCACTTTGAAGGTTGCGACAGGCCATCAAGTAGTCGCAATCTTCTTCTTGGTTTATGTCTGCTCCGCGTTAAAAAAAAAAATTTGTTTTACAAATCTGTGATTTTCTTTTTCATTCCATTTGCTCTGCTACAGTAGCCAGCTGCCTTTGATTGTTTAGCATCATTACCCCTCTTTGTCATTAGCCTAAGCAAAATGTCCAGGGACTTATCTGTAACATAAGAGCTGTGCAGGACATGGAGACATTTGTTTTGTTTGAAGCTTTTTGCTGTTTTCTTTGTTGTGGATTGAAAAGTGCTGCATAAACAGAACTGCCAAGATACTGATTGCCTATTCTCCTTACTGGAGACAGATAGGAATCACAAGCTGCTGAGGCATATAGGCCTCTTGAGATAGCTACACTATCTCCAGTTCATCACCAACTCATTCAGATGCCTTTCAAATGTTGCTTGTAACATTGAGCTTCAAGGATGCAGTGTAGATTGTTATGACAAAGGAAAAACAAATTGAAATGTTTTTCTTACTACCTTTGGTAGGGGTTGTTTGCTGTTGTGGACACTTCAAAAAAGAAGTTGGCTATTTTAATTAATTTAGATTTAGTTTTTTCTCCGGAAAAGGTCTCCAATGAACCACCGAAATGTCAAGCCAAGTTCCATATACTGTTTTGGGTCACAACACATGCTTACTGTATACGTATAAAACTGGTCTTAAGGGAAGACAAATGGATTTTTGGGTCAATAGATAATATCTCTATTGACGTTGAATAACATTTTTCCATAAAATAAGAAAAAAACTCACCAGTAAATGCATGCTATTAAGTTGTCCTCTTCTGTTGAGCTGTAACAAATGCTGCATAGTTGTTTCTTAGTTATATCTGTTTCTTAGAGTATTCGATTACATCAGAAGCCATCTAGGGGATATATTTACTGCTATTTTTGTGTAACAGAAAAAAGAAAGTTTAGAGCACAAATGTTAATTATATAATAAATCTGTACTATTGCCTAAAACACAGTCTTAGCCTTTTTTCTGCTAGGATAGTTTTCTCACTTTAAACGAATTAAACCTGAATAATAGAATACAAAGTATAACCTTATACACCTATAAGGCTATGTCTACATGGCATGGAAAAACGATCATTTTTTAAGCGATTTTATAATTCTAAAACCGCTTAAAAACCATCTTTCAGCCAGCCCTTTTACTTTAATTTAAAAAACGACCTGTAGTCTACACGGGTCATTCTTTCTCTATTCGTTTTCTGGCACCGGCGTATTATACAGTGTTGTATAATATGCCAGCGTTTTGAGTTTTGCCGTCAGTTTCCCATACAATCAGTTGTGTGGGTCAATGGCAAGAAAACAAGAACATACATTGGACAAAAACCGGTTGACGTTCGGACGTTTTTTGTCCGATGCTGTGTAGACATTGCCTTTGTATTTTCTTAAAGGGAATTTGGAAAGTTTTTTTATTCTACCCTATCTAAGACCAGGATGTGATAGAGGGAGAGACACTTAGCTCCGTGACATACAGGTTTATATGATTTGGAGCAGGATTTCTGAGTCCTGGAAGCAGGTGGAAGTCCTGCTTGCTCCGCCCACATAAGTGATTGACAAGTTTCCCTGTGTCAGTGTGTGCACAAAGCAAACGGTCAGTCATTATATTTGGGCGAGGCACCAAGTACTTTCAATTTAACTTTTAAGGGGCCGTTCACATGGCTTATTTGGCTGCGGATTGGCGCCGTACTGCGCGCCGGATTTTCCCTGCAGTACGGTGCCAATCCGTCGCAGTAATTACGGTAATCCACAGTTCTCATAGAGAAAGTGACATGCACACTATCCAGGCGCAATACGCGCCGTGGATAATGCAAGTCTATGGGACCGGCGGGTAGCGCCCCCGCCCCTTATTCAAGCCGTAATTGCGAGCGCAATTGAATAAGCCGTGTGAACCGGGGCTAAGACTTACTCTGATTTTTACTCAAACATTTGGCATCAAATCATATAAATGTATATATCACAGCTCTCTCGGTTTCTCTTCCTCTGCCATATTCAGCTCTCAGGGTAACAAAGGCACATGTCAGGTTCCTTAAAGTTAACTCATGGGGCCTTTTATGCAATTAAATTTAAAAATGTAAAATATAAAATATTTGTGGTTAAAATCCAGAGCAGAGCACAAGATGCAATAAAACTTTTTAAAAATAAAAATTAAAGTCGGAGCATGTTAATACTTGACAATGTAAACAACTATATCAACCTTCTTACGTGTGTGCACTATGCCATGCAGTCAGGGACTACCTCCCAGCCTGTTACATGTATCTTCTCAGAATAAGCAAACATGGCCATTTCATATGTTGCAAATAAAAACGTGTATTCATCAATTATTCACTGTAGACATTATACACAATCATGGAAGCAGTAAAGCCATTATTGTGCCATTTTTATAGTCCATATAATGCAGTCACACAATCTTCCCTTATGGGGTTACATACGGTTCAAGTCTGTGCACTCTTAGTCAGGTAGACGCATGAGAGAAATCAGAGCCGATTAAAGGGTTTTCTCAGTACAGGCTTTCACAGGCATCTTGTGCCTTCTCTTTCTTACAGCTTCAAATTCAGGGTTGGGTCTCTCCTCCCAGTAGGCATGTCTTCCCTCACTGAAGACTGGTGACATGATCTGTATGAGGAGTGGTAGGGAGAGATTGTCACAGCTCTGCAGACCTCCTGCATTGGTCATTTCTCATGTCTGCAGAGCTGTCACCTCCCTCCACAAGTTCCTTGTAACCAGAACACCTGTGTTGGTGTAAACAGTTATACATACAGCTCCCTGATATTACAGAAAGTGACATCTTGCCTAGCAAAGTGTATTGTATGTGTGTTATATGGGTGGAAAGAACAGAGTGTATTATATGTGTGTTATATGGGTGGAATGAGCAGAGTGTATTATATGTGTGTTATATGGGTGGAATGAGGAGAGTGTATTATATGTGTGTTATATGAGTGGAATGAGGAGAGTGTATTATATGTGTGTTATATGGGTGGAATGAGCAGAGTGTATTATTTTGGTGTTTTTGGGGGGGGGGAAAGGGGCAAGTGTATTATTATGTTTTTATATTGGTGGGGGGGGCAGAGGTATTTTTTATGTTATATGGGTGGGGGGCAGAGTTTATTGTATGTGTCATTTGGGTGGGGGAGGGGAGTAGAGTGTATTATATGTGTGTTATATGGGTGGGGGGCAGTGGTTTTTTATATGTTTTTTTGGGTGGGGGGGCAGGTGTATTTATTTTTTTTATATGGGTGGGGGAGCAGAGTGTATTATTATGTAATATAGGGGGAAAGGGGGCCGGGTTGTATTATTGTGTTATTTTGGGTGGGGGCAGAGTGATTACTGTGTTATATGAGTGGGGGAGCAGAGTGTATTATATATGTGTTATATTGGTGGGAGGAGCAGAGTGTATTATATGTGTTATATGGGTGGGAGGCACAGAGTGTAATATATATGTGCTATTTGGGTGTGGGAGGGGAGCAGAGTGTATTATATGTGTGCTATATGGGTGGGGAGAGCAGAGTGCATTATGTGTGTGTTATATGGGTGGCGGAGCAGAGTGTATTATATGGGTGGTTGGAGCAGAGTGTATTAGATATGTATTATATGGGGGGTGGAGCAGAGTGTATTATATGTGTTATTTGGGTGAGGGAGGGGAGCAGTGGATTAATGTTGTTTATTTTGGTGGGAGAAAAATGTATTATTATTTTGTTTTTGGGGGGGAAGGGGCGAGTGTATTATATATGTAATATATGGGAGAGAGGGCCAGAGTGTATTATGTGTGTTATTTGGGTGAGGGAGGGGAGCAGTGTGTATTACATGTGTGTTATATTGGTGGGGGGAGCAGAGTGTATTATATATGTGTTATATGGGTGGGGGCAGAGTTTATTATATGTGTTATTTGGGTGGGGGAGGGGAGTAGAGTGTATTATATGTGTGTTATATGGGTGGGGGCAGAGTTTATTATATGTGTTATTTGGGTGGGGGAGGGGAGTAGAGTGTATTATATGTGTGTTATAAGGGTGGGGGGAGCAGAGTGCTTATATGTGTGTTATATGGGTGGGGGAGCAGAGTGTATTATATGGGTGGGGGGGAGCAGAGTGTATTAGATATGTGTTATATGGGTGGGGGGAGCAGAGTGTGTTATATGGGTGGGGGGAGCAGAGTGTATTATATGGGTGGGGGGAGCAGAGTGTATTAGATATGTGTTATATGGGTGGGTGGAGCAGAGTGCATTATATGGGTGGGGGGAGCAGAGTGTATTAGATATGTGTTATATGGGTGGGGGGAGCAGAGTGTATTAGATATGTGTTATATGGGTGGGGGAGGGGAGTTTTTTATATGGTGGGGGGAGAGAGTGTATTTATGGGGGGGGGAGCAGAGTGTGTTTTGGGTGGGGGGGAGCAGAGTGTATTAATGGGGGGGGAGCAGGTGTATTTAGGGGTGGGGGGGAGCAGAGTGTATTATATGGGTTGGGGGGACAGAGTGTATTTTTTTGGGTGGGGGAGCAATGTATTTAGGGGTGGGGGGGCGAGTGTGTTATCTGGGGGGGGGGAGCAGAGTGGTTATAGGGTGGAGGAGCGAGTGTATTTAGGGGTGGGGGAGCAGAGTGTATTATATGTGTTATATGGGTGGGGGGAGCAGAGTGTATTATATGGGTGGGGGGAGCAGAGTGTATTATATGGGTGGGGGGAGCAGAGTGTATTAGATATGTGTTATATGGGTGGGGGGAGCAGAGTGTTATATGGGTGGGGGGAGCAGAGTGTATTATATGGGGGGGGGGAGCAGAGTGTATTATATGGGTGGGGGGAGCAGAGTGTATTAGATGGGTGGGGGGAGCAGAGTGTATTATATGGGTGGGGGAGCGAGTGTTTTATATGGGGGGGGGGAGAAAGGTGTTTTATAGGGGTGGGGGAAGCAGGTGTTATATGGGGGGGGAGCGGTGTGTTGTATGTGTTATTGGGTGGGGGGGGGGCGGTGTGTTATTTTGTGTGGGGGAGCAAGTGTTTTATATGGTTGGGGGGAGGGTGTTTTATAGGGGTGGGGGGAGCAGTGTGTATTAGATATGTGTTATATGGGTGGGGGGAGCAGAGTGTATTATATGGGTGGGGGGAGCAGAGTTTGTTATATGGGTTGGGGGGGAGAGTGTATTAGATAGTGTTATTGGGTGGGGGGAGTGAGTGAAATTATGGGTGGGGGGAAGCAGAGTGTATTTTATGGGGGGGGGGGGAGCGGGGTTTATATGGGTGGGGGGAGCAGAGTGTTTAGATATGTGTTATTGGGGGGGGGGGGCCGGGTGTATTATATGGGGGGGGGGAGAGAGTGAAATTTAGAATGTGTTTTGGGGGGGGGGAGCAGAGTGTATTAGATATGTGTTATATGGGTGGGGGGAGCGAGTGGTTTTAAAATGGGTGGGGGGAGCAGTGTGTGTTATATGGGTGGGGGGAGCAGAGTGTGTTATAGGGGTGGGGGGAGAGTGTGTTATAGGGTGGGGGGAAGCAGAGTGTGTTAATGGGTGGGGGGAGCAGAGTGTATTATATGGGTGGGGGGAGCCGAGTGTGTTATATGGGGGGGGGGAGCAGGGGGGTTATATGGGTGGGGGGAGAAGAGTGTTTTTAATGGGTGGGGGGAGCAGAGTGTGTTAGATATGTGGTATATGGTTGGGGGGGGAGCAGAGTGTATTATATGGGTGGGGGGGAGCAGTGTATTATATGGTGGGGGGGAGCAGAGTGTATTAGATATGTGTTATATGGGTGGGGGGACAGGTGTATAAGGTGGGGGGAGCGGTTTGTATTAATGGGGGGGGGGAGAGAGTGTATTAATATTGTTATAGGGTGGGGGGGAGAGTGTTGTATATGGGGGGGGGGCAGAGTGTATTAAAATGGGTGGGGGAGAGAGTGTATTATAGGGGGGTGGGGGGGAGGGTGTATTTATGGGTGGGGGGAGCAGGTGTTTATAGGGGGGGGGGAAAGGATTGGTATGTGTTTATGGGGGGGGGAGCAGAGTGTGTTATTTGGGGGGGGGAGCGAGTGTGTTATATGGGGGGGGGAGCAGGTGTGTTTTTGGGGGGGGGGGGAGAGAGTGGTTAATGGGTGGGGAGCAGAGTGTGTTACA
This sequence comes from Phyllomedusa bahiana, assembly GCA_025379985.1. Lineage (NCBI taxonomy): Eukaryota > Metazoa > Chordata > Amphibia > Anura > Hylidae > Phyllomedusa > Phyllomedusa bahiana. The sequence continues at coordinate 72,337 of JAODAL010005172.1, read as the reverse complement.
TGGGTGGGGGAGCAGAGTGTGTTATATGGGTGGGGGGAGCAGAGTGTGTTATATGGGTGGGGGAGCAGAGTGTGTTATATGGGTGGGGGGAGCAGAGTGTGTTATATGGGTGGGGGGAGCAGAGTGTGTTATATGGGTGGGGGGAGCAGAGTGTGTTATATGGGTGGGGGGAGCAGAGTGTGTTATATGGGTGGGGGGAGCAGAGTGTGTTATATAGGTAGGGGAGAGGATCTAGCATTGCCCAGATCCATCACATCAGCGCTGTCACTGGGAGAGGTTCACTTTCAGTTTGACAGAGGGGAGTGAGCACAGAGTGCAGGCAGCCAATCCCAGCACAGGGGACATGTTCTGCACAGGACACTGCTTCCATAATTGTCTAATGTCTACAGTGAATAAACAATGAATACACATATTTATTTACAACACATGAAATGGCCATGCTTGCTTATTCTGAGAAGATGTTAATACTTGTCATCCATGTCTGCATCTACATTCATATAATTTTACATATTCTTCAGAAATATACCAAAAAATCTACATGCTCTACACATCTGAGTTACAGATTTCGTGATTTTGTGCAGGGAATGAGTAGATCTGCGACTGCTCGTTTTCTCACTCCTGTAGTGGAGAAGATAAAGACATCTCGCAGCAGGTGAGGTCTGTGGTATATGGGGTTATATGATTTGGAGCAGGAGTTAAAAGCAGAGAAAATCCTGATCGGACAGTGGAAGTCCTGCTTACCACGCCCACATATAGTGATTGCAACATGGTACGTACAGAGCAAACTGTCAATCGCTATATGTTGGCGGGGTATGTACGTGTACAGTCGCTTTCCCTTTTAGTGTTTTCTCTGTTTCTTACTCAGAAACCCTACTTCAAATTAATTAAATAATATCACAGAGCTCAGGTTCTCTCGCTCTATAGTAGCATGCGCTGAGATAGGGCAGCATAAACCATGTGATGTGTTTGCTTTAAACACAAAGATCCATTCAGGGAATAATTTCTTTACAGAAGGGGTCTTTGAATGTTAATTGGTCACATGGTAGTGTACTGCGCTCTCATGTCCATGGTCAGGCTGTCAGTTTTGTTTCATCTAGTGTTATTTACAGGAAGCATTGCTTGTTTGCCCTGATTAAATGTAAAGAGTAAAATCTTGTATAATTGCTCAAAACAAATATGCTGGCAAAACTTAACAGAAGCTTTAAAGTGTAAAAGCATAACTACACTGTAAAACAATCATTAGCACTAAAATGCGATTTTGATTGAGTCTGATTTGGAACAGAACAGCTGAGTTGGGGAAGATATGAGATTTAACATGTGATCCTTAAAGGGGTTTTATAATTACATTAAATGGTCTTCCGAATAAGGGGACAGTGAAAACAAGCAACTTTGCAATTGGATGTCATTATCAAAGCTGTCTTGTTTTCACTGTCTCCCTTACCTTCGTTTTCTGTAAACACAGTTCCCCAGTGCCGGTCAGATTCCACCACATTTCATTTCATTGGCTGACGGCTCTACTAATTTATATTCTGACTGGCCCCCTGGTCGTATTCACGGGAGCGTACATTCCTGTCTCGCTTACTCAGAATAAGGGGCCGGCGACATTTCACTCTACACAGCCAACACAGTAACACTGCATCTGCTTCTACAATCAGAAAACAGCAGAATTGTGCTCGGTGCCTAATGCTACTGTGTGTAAACATAGAAAGGAGACAGATCTGTGCTCATCTGGATGAGTTCATAGAAGACTGGATTCAACTGTAATAAACCTTAAGCTGTGAGAGGAGAAGAGATCAGTGCAGTTCATAGAAGACTTGTCTAGACTGAATGCAGGCCTGTGGTATGTAAACATACAGCTCTTACAAAATAAGACTGCATAGGGAGAGGAACGACACAGTGACATGTGGACTCAGACAGAGAGGGTGGGGGGAGCCAACTGACTCGGGAGCGAGCATGAACAGTGAAGGGGGGGGGATGATGTCATCCCCCTTCAGTTAAGAAACACCCAGCTGGGAAGGGAAGAGATGCCCCTGTATTTGAGGAGCTGAGAAACTGAGAGTACAATGAAACACACAATCTGATGAAGCGATAAATCCCCTTTAAGATCTTCGAATCATTGTTTGTTGAAAATCTTTTTTTTTTTTTAAATTTTGCTACTGTTATGAGCTGCCCTACAGCCCGCACGTTGGGCTTGTGTCCCCTTTCCTCATATGCTGCCAGAGATAAGAGGGTCCGCATGTTGGTCTGCAGATGCGCTCATAATGCCACGCGTCCACGGTCCTTAGACCTCGCGTGTGCTGGCTGTGTTAAATTTAAAGGGCAAGTAATTGGCTAATTACCGGGTGCTGACCCTATATTTTCCAAACACCTCCCCTGCTTCATTGTCTGATCTACAGTGCCCTGGGCGTCAGTGAAAGAGTGTTTCCGTGTCCTTGCCTTACCTTGTATCTACACCTCTGCTACCATCCTCAGACTACATTCTGCCTTCCCTGACGTTCTTGCCTGTCCCCGACCACAAGCCTGTCTTACGATTCTGTACCTCACTACACCTTGGCCGCCGCTGCAAGCAAGTCATGTCAGGGGTAGTGACCTGGGGGTAATTTGCCGCAGCCACCCCAACCTGACTTGCGGCGGGCTCTGGTGAAATCCAGAGGCTCCTTTGACTGCGCTTTCTGACATGGCTCACACCACCACCAGCGGTCATTACTCTCTGCTCCAGCAGCCATTACAGCTACATAGATGTTTTAATAGCTAAAATCATTGCAATTCTAGTAATTTATTTTTTTTTTTAATTTTCTGTATATACAGTAAATTCTTTTTAAGTACAGGCGGTCCCCGACTTACAACATTCCGACTTATATTTGTCCCCTAGTTACAAACGGAGACTTATGGGGCATGCTGGCACTTGTAGTTCCATGTTCCACAGCAAATGTTCCAACATGCCACATCAGTACATGAGGTGAAATCTTCCTAACATGGGCACAGACAGCAAAACAATTGTAAAAACCATTCCCTACACTATCCAAAACTAAAAAAAAACTTTTGTGCTGGAGTTACATTTAATAAATATACCCATTCTGACTTACATACGAATTCAATTTAAGAACAAACCTACAGTCCCTATCCCGTTCGTAACCCGGGAACTGCCTCTATTAGTGTTCTGTTCAGACAGTACTGTATATAGAGTATATCATTTGATGTCCAGATGTGAATGTCTTGTGTGCATAAGTTATATTTTATATTCTTTCCTAGGCATGGTCCATTGGTAAATTCTGTCACAAGTGTTCTATTACTTTAAATAATCTCTTACAAACAGCAGCATGATTGATCTACTTGAGGTTTACAATGACTGTGGGCAAATGTTTTGGAACACTAATCTCTACATAGCTTGACGTTAAAAAAATGCCAGCCACCCAGTGTTGATCTGTGAGACGTTCCCTGATAACCCATCATTCAGACTGATTAGTCTTTGTTGTACTGTTGGAAATGATTCCACTTACCTGTGTGGAATATATATAAGCTGTTTAAGCCACTTTATCAGTGCATGCACCTTTTTATATCTGTATTTACAGTTTGCTTTCGGAGTCTACGCAACTTGACATTGTGAGAAGTACAAGATCTTATATCCATGCAGGAAATTACAAAGAAGCGGTAAGTGTATAATCGAGAGGCAGTGACAGTTTCTTATTTGAGTAATGTCTTTCATGTGTCCTTGTGTTTCCTTTGTTGTAAAGATTGGCATTTCAATCATAGGAAAACTCCTAGTGCAAATCTCTTTAGCACCAAATTACCAGAGCATTCAGAACTAGACGTAGCTATTTGTATCACACAGGCAAAGTGACATGTGATTTTTCTTCTGTTCTTCATTAACTTTTTTTTTATTCTGCTTTAATATGTTATCAAAGAACATATAAATGCTGACTGAGGAAGAAAATTTGCCCTTTCACTTGACACAGTGTCCCTTTCAACACTTACACAGTTGAGTCAAATTATTATGACCACTTCCTACTTTTGACATTGCTAGCGTGTAGCTCATGAAAGAAGTCACGCGTCGTGAGCTGGTTTGGTGGGTATATGAAGTGTGTGATAGGCTGTCAGTGCATATGTTCCTCGCTGCTTAAAAGGAGCCATTTATCAGAATTGCAAAAGGGATGATTATTGGCTTTCGGGCAATATTTCTGAAAATGTGCAGTGTGTGAGCTGTTGACATACTGCTGGGATAAAATTATATCTTTAGTGGACAAATGGTACCATTGCGAATAAGCGATGCAGAAACTGAAGTGGCAAGAGTTCCATTGATGTAAGAGGTGAATGTTGGCTGGAAAGGTGCATGAGGTTGATTGACACACAACAGTGGAGCGTCATACCATCAAGGTAAACCAGGGGGCTACCAGAAGTTTGTCTAAAGCAACAGTTTAGTAAACTGCATATGGGGCTCCAGGGCAGACAGATAATTATTGCACCTCTGGTAAAAAAAACTCACAGACATAATTCTACTTTTGCCTATTTGGGTTAAATTTGTAGCAAAATTCACAGTGAAGAAAAAAACCCAATTAAAAAATAACTTTTACTTGATATGCCTTACAAGAATGCCCTCCAAAATGGAGGACCCACAGCAACAAACACCAAAATTTGTTCTCCTAGAGAGGGAGAAATGCTGGTTCCTCTAAATCTAAATATCCAATATAGTGGTACTGACCCAAGGGGTGAAAATTGCCCCCCTCGGCGGAGTAGTCGCCCCAACAGGAGCGGCCCCACCTATTGAGAGTGCACCCTAGGTCAGACCCCTTAAACAGTTCCTAAAAGGATACCAGCAGGACTCCCATATGTGCTATAGACACTCTAGGAGAAAACAATTCTATCCACATAAAATCATTCTTTTTAGTCACATGTACAAAACAAGAAAAAAAAAAAAAAAAAAACAACGTTTCTGTTGCATCATTGATTCAGAAACCTGTGTGATTTGTTTAAAGACCCAAAAAAAAAAACAAAAACAACGTTCCGTTGTATCATTAATTAAAAAACCTGTGTGATTTGTTCAAGACCCGACGCGTTTCCCCCAAAAATTCTATAGGGTTCATCAGGGGTAACAAGAGAACATTTAGCCAACAAGACTAAAATCACAGCTTACATAGACTAATAGATAAAGATACTTAGCGATGATATCCTTAATGGTGGTAATCCCGTCAAGATAATCCAATAAGATACAGATTGTGAAGATGGTCTGTGATCTCAGTGTGGACGATACTGCCATGCATCCATGCTCCCCATGGAGATCTTTAAAGTGGACACCACCGGAAGTGATCTCACAAACCAAAACATCACTTCCTGTCTCCTGCCCCCCTCCCCCCCACGGAGAGCCATTCAGACCCGCAGAGGGCGTAGAGATCTCTCATTCCCAGATAGTTCACATTGGAAGAAGCAGTCGCCCCCTTTTGGTGGGCAAGTGAGGCGTCTACCGCCACTAACACCACATAACATCGCTGCAGAGGTGCGACGGATGTACATGCGCAGACACCGTTCAGAGCAAAACGCTACTCGACGGTGCAACATCCCAGCGCCAATACAAACATAATAACAGCGAACATATATGCATACTTTGCTGTATAAAAATCATCCAATCTATACATATGAGTGTAATAGAAGAGAGGGAAGCATAAAGCATCGCCACCTGAGGATCATAATCAGATAATAAAAGATCAGAATAGATGTGTTGGTGACAATCCTGTCCCTATAAGCCAACACTGGCAAGATCACCAAAGTGAACCTTCATACCTTTAGGATATTATATAGATATAGAAAATACAGTTAAAACACCTTTGTCATAAACAATAGATATACGGCTATACCCAGTACATAATTGTGAAAATATACTGTAGTGAACTCATTTGGATATATAAAGTAATAAATAATGTTACAAGAAGCAGCCAAAATACAGTAACTCATTCAGGCCACTCGGTTGCATAGTTTTGAGCCTATACGTCCATTCAGTCTCCTTACAGAGGAGGATTTTATCTATGTCACCTTTTCTAGAGGAAGTCTGGATTTTTTCAATACAAACAAAAGAAAGACAAGTATAATCACCCTTGTTGTTCTCCCACACATGACGGCCAATGGGGTGTCTCTGCGATGTCTCACATCCCCCAAATGTTCACCTATCCTAGTTTTGATGTATCTAGTTGTTTTTTCCTACATACTGTTTTTTACATTGACAGGTGCAGAGATAGACTACCCCTTTAGAGTAACAATTGAAGAATTCTCGGATCCTGAAGATTTGTCCTGTGACCTGACACACAAATTCCTTGGTTTTTTGCACATAGGGGCATGATACACACTTACCACAATTGTACATACCAATAGGTCTACGTTCTAACCAAGACTGGGGTTTGGGTGGAGGGGTGTAGTGACTATGTATTAATCTATCTTGCAGGGACCTCCCTCTCCGATATGTCACAGAGGGTCTAAATGGAACAACTCCTTCCAAGTCCTTGTCAGCTCGTAATATATCCCAATATTTCCTCAAGATCTTATATACTTCATCACTACAATCATCATACGTCCCAATTACTCTCACTATCGATTTCTCTTGGTCTCTTTTTGGATTAGGATTGAGAAGGGACGTTCTATCCTTCTCCAAGGCATATTTAAAGGCCGATTTTAAAATCGGCAAAGGATAACCCCTATCTAAAAAACGTTCCTTCAGGTCATTGGACTGTGCATAGAATTCTTCAATGTTTGAGCAGTTACGCCTCATCCTAAGATATTGTCCCTTAGGGATACCTCGTTTTAAACTCGGTGGATGGTGGCTCTCCCATCTCAGTAGATTATTAGTTGATGTAGGTTTCCTAAAGGTGGTTGTTTGTAGGTTACCTGCTTCATCCTTCCAGATTTTAACATCCAAAAATGATATTTCTCTCTCATGGATTTCTGAGGTAAAACTAAGACCAATTTCATTGGTGTTAAGAGTATCAATGAAAGAATGAAAGTGAGCCTCAGTGCCCTGCCACAATATAAAAACATCATCGATGTATCTCACCCACAATAAAATACATGAGGTATAGATCTCCAAAGCCTCACTGAACACCAGGGTCTTCTCCCACCAGCCCAGGAACAAATTTGCATACGAGGGAGCACATGGGCTCCCCATAGCTGTGCCCCTGAGCTGGTGGTAGACCCTGGGTCCATACAGAAAGAAATTATGGGTGAGTACAAATTCCAAAAGTTGGAGTACCAGTGTATTATGATTGGCATGCCTGTTGCTTCTAGTATGCAGAAAAGATTCAACCGCCTTCAGTCCATAAGAATGGGGAATACTACTGTAGAGAGCCTCTACATCCACCGAGGCCAATTTTACATCGGCATCCACCGAAATTCCTTCCAATTTTCTAAGCAAGTCCGAGGTATCCCTCAAGTAGGAGGGCAAAGTGACCACAAATTCCCTCAAGATTTCATCTAGGTAAATCCCGATGTTTTGTGTGAGAGACTCAATTCCGGACACTATTGGGCGTCCCTTCAGAGGGACTAGTCCCTTATGGATTTTGGGCAAGGCATAGAATGTCGCTATTCTAGGTTTTTTTTGGTAATAAGAATTGTGATTCTTCTTTAGATAGTGATCCCATCTCCATCCCTTCAATCACGATGTTTTCTAGTTCCTTCAAGAAAATCTCCGTAGGGTCACCAGGAAGTATAGCATAATTAGAGCGGTCATTAAGTATTTTTAAACACATTTTATTATATTTTTCATGATCCAAGATAACTATATTGCCCCCCTTATCGGAGGGCTTAATTATCAAATTGACATCTGACTCAAGAGATAGCAGAGCCTGCATTTCTGTCCCTGAGAAGTTATTCTTATTAGCTCTGTTTCCATATTGTTTTTTTGCTAACATTTCCAGCTCTTGTGTGACCAATTTGAGAAAAACATCAATTTCAGGGGTTACCTGTGGTGGGGGGAATCGAGTACTTTTCTTTTTCAGTGTAGTATAACCCTTACCCTTTGACCCCTCATTCTCCTCTATCAATTCTTCCAAAATCCTCATCCCTGATAAATCCTCCTCCAAAATACCATATTCCTCACATCTATTTTGATCTACATTTTTGAAGAATTTATGCCATTTTAGTTTTCTCACAAATAAATTTAGGTCCTTTAATCCATGTAAATTCCCTAAATCTAGTAGTTGGCACAAAAGAGAGGCCCCTAGATAGAATCTTTAATTCCTCCTGACTAAGTAGTCGTTCGGATAAATTAATTATTTGATTTTCTTTGCTTTTGCTACTCTCTTGGCTATACTCGTTGCCTCCTCTAGGGGAACCTCCGCCTGCTCTAAAAAAGAGGGAGCCATAGAGGAGGACGATGAGGACAAGGAATTTGATGATGAAGAGGACGCCATTTTTTGGTGTTGTTGATAATATCTGGGGAACTGAGATCTTCTGTCTGATTGTTGGGGATATTGATTCTGCCATCTATTAAAGTGTCCCGTTCAACACTTACACAGTTGAGTCAAATTATTATGACCACTTCCTACTTTTGACATTGCTAGCGTGTAGCTCATGAAAGAAGTCACGCGTCGTGAGCTGGTTTGGTCGGTATATGAAGTGTGTGATAGGCTGTCAGTGCATATGTTCCTCGCTGCTTAAAAGGAGCCATTTATCAGAATTGCAAAAGGGATGATTATTGGCTTTCGGGCAATATTTCTGAAAATGTGCAGTGTGTGAGCTGTTGACATACTGCTGGGATAAAATTATATCCTGAGTGGACAAATGGTACCATTGCGAATAAGCGATGCAGAAACTGAAGTGGCAAGAGTTCCATTGATGTAAGAGGTGAATGTCGGCTGGAAAGGTGCATGAGGTTGATTGACACACAACAGTGGAGCGTCATACCATCAAGGTAAACCAGGGGGCTACCAGAAGTTTGTCTAAAGCAACAGTTTAGTAAACTGCATATGGGGCTCCAGGGCAGACAGATAATTATTGCACCTCTGGTAACCAAGTTTCTGCAACAGAAAAGCTTTCGGTTTTCTTGGCAGTATTGGCATTGGGCCTCTGCTGATTGGCAAAGGATTGCCATCTTGGATGAGTCCCATTTTCTGCTTCATTAAAGGGGTTGTCTCACATTGATTCATCTTACCTCAGTCCTGTTTTCTTGGTTTCATTCTGAATTCAGGGGTGTGTTTACTGGCTTCTACTAGGCTGCAGTAGAAGCCAGGTCTGTAGATATAGCAACCAGTGCTGGCAGCCTATCATGAGAGAGTAAACAGGTCTGTAGCTATAGCGACCTGAGGAGCTCATGCAGCCCATACAAGAGGGGATATCTAGGAATAGGTAGGAGACTGTTAATGACACATATTGCAAAGTGACTTGTTTTTTGCAAGATCTTTAACATAAAAAGCAATCCTTGTAGTGAGACAACCCCTTTAAGTAGATGAAGTTTGGCTTGTCAAGTGAAAAATATCGGAGTGCAAACACCCTGCAATGATTGCTGAAAGAACACAAGCAGGTAGTGGTAGCATTATAGTCTGTGGAATATTTTGTGACATTCTCTGAACGATTTAGGCATGAATCCATCCTTGTGGATCACCTTCACCCATACATGTTAATTATTTTTTCTGGGATGGATAGGATCTTCCAGCGAGACAGTGCAGCATGTCACATGGCTAGAAATGTCCAACATTGGTTGGAAGCGTATGACCAAGACATTTAAGTACTATCCTGGCCCCCTATTTTCCCAGACTTGAAACCATTTGAGCATCTGTGGAACTACCTCCAATAGCTGTGGAATGCACTGGTGTCAGCATGGCTTCAGATACCTATGACAACCTACCACAACCTTATTGAGTTACTACCAGCCCATCTAGGTGTTGTCTGTGCTGGATATTAGCTGGTGGTCATAAAAAAAAATGTGACTTGTCTGTGTATATTGATGATGTTGAAAATTTTAGAAAGAAAGCCCCGTATGGGTATGTCTGTGTGGAGTCAACTTCTAATTGTGCCTCCCGTTTTACAAGTAAAACTCCTCATGTGCTTTCAGTTGTTTTCATAAATTCCCAAAATTCCGTCAGTTTTACCTATCTGTTTGATGTTCTATTAAACTGTTTGTCAAAGGTATGGCCAAGAAATAGTGATTAGGTTGTGCGCTTTTTGCATTGACTTGGATTTTCCTTGGACGATTGCTAAGCAATGTGAAAAGTCAATTGTCTTTTGTTTTGTGTAATTTGCCATGCAGTGTATGACATCTTTTGGACACTTTTTGCCTATGTATGAAAATTGTCTAGCAGTAAGACCATCTTTGTGGCCCATAGCAACCTATCAGAATTCAGCTTAAATTTTTCCAGAGCATTTTATGAATTAAAAGCTGAGCTCTGATGGATTGCTATGGCCAACAAAGACCGTGTTACTGATGGACAGTTTTCATACTTAAAGAGTACCTATCGCCTCCACACAAACACACAAAATATAGTAGTAGATGAAATTATAAGACTTTTTTTCCAATTCATATCATTATCAATGCAGAGGGCTTATGTCAGTATTACAGGGGGACAGATTTTACTCTCACTTTCTTAGCAGAGCTAAGAGATTCTTTCTGTTGAGAGATACCAACTGTGTAGGAGGAGCTGAGGGCATAGTTGCTTGTACAGGGTGATCTTAGTCTCTCACTACATACACTGCAGCAGGCACAGCATACTGAGGACATAGTGTGACTGGGTTTACAGGCATCTAAATTACACTGCTGCTAGTCTTATATCCAGCACAGACATGGCAGCCCAGCGAAAATCAGTGTGCTCATGATGTAGACTTCCTGGCTCCCCCCTGCACAATGGACACTTCCAGCTCAGAAGCAGCACAACTGTCAACATAGTCATACATCAAGCTGTCAGGTGCCGACTTCAGAGCTGTCTTAAAGGGCCAATGCTTTTTTTTTAAAAAAAATTGAATTACAGGTGAAATGCTTTGATTTTCTTAGTGAAGCATATTTGAGAAAATGTTTGTATTTTAGTCTTCTGTTACTTCAAGAGGTTTCCCTGAAGGTTATAGGTACTCTTTAAGGCCCTTTGTCTTCAATTATGATGAATGTTTTCACTGTATATTTGCATGGGGAATTGTGATAGTGGCTATTACAGTTCAGAGGTTGGTTTTGGAACAGCTGGACACTTATGTAATAAAGAGGAAAAAGCATACGTGATACATAGAGGGTTTTTTCTCACTACTAAAGGTTGTTGTTGCACTTGTGAAACAGTTGACAGCAGATGGCTGCCTCAGTTGAGTGGAGGCAATAGCTGTGGGTCCTATTTAGAAGAGTCAATTCAGATTGGCAGTGGGAAGCCATGCAGGGTGATCAGTGCTGTTAAGCTGTGCTAGGTAGAAGCTGCTATAAAAGGTGCTGTGTAGTTTTGCGCTTCGGATTCAGGTCAACATCAAATTCGACCTAGATTCAAGTGCTGTAAGCTTAACCCTAAAGTGGGGTTAGGGTTTGTTTGTGTTTTTAACTTGGTTTGAATAGGTTGACTTATCTTATGTGACGTTGAACTGTAAGTAATGTCCGGCAGAAGTGTCATCAGGGCGACCGTGCTGTAGGATTTGGGTTCAATTAATCCGAACAGGTTCAGATTTGAGCCTGGGCATAGTCCAAGCTACCATTTGCAAGAAAGTGCTAGAGGCTGTTATCTATTGGCTTTGCAGCATATCACTGTTTAAGCTGAGGTTTTTAGTGGCCTTTTCTCTGTCCCTCATGCGAAGACCTTAACGAGTGCCATCATATTGTCCCATATTAACTTAGAGGGTTTGTGCCATGAAAGACATTTGTCACCTATCCTCAGGATAGGTGATAAATGTCTGATCGTTGGGATCGATCATTAAAACGGGGGCCTTAAGCCTTCTTTTCTTCCTCGCTGTCCTTTGCAGCCAAAAAGTCTTTAAATAAAGTAGGGGCCGAGTATGTTTATTGCTGCTCTATTCAAAGTCTATAGGACCAATGGAGATAGCCTAGGGCTTCCTCTACATGTATGGCCGCTGTTCTATTCAAAGACTTCCTTGCTGCACGAATGCAGTGTGGAAGGACGGAGGACCCAAGGTTTTAGTAATTTTTTTAATGATCGTTGTACCAGTTTTAACTAGATGACTAGCAAATCTTACATAGCATTCTGCAGAAGGCCTGATAGTGCCTGATAGTGCCCATAAGCACTTTTGCCTTCTTAATATATTAGGTGAAAGACCCAGTACCCAATTTAGGATGGGAAAAAATAATTTGTTCTTCTTTCAAATGGAGCTAGAGAATCAGACAGAAGAGACTTCATGTTTCTCATATTCAAATCAGCTTTTATCACAGAATAATCAACAATAACCTTTTATATGTATAGATAATACTTTTTATATGTATACAAATTACTCTTTTTTTTTAAATTTAAAACCGCCTAAGTGTGTAGCAATTATAGAGACGTTAAACATGTATGTATGCTTTAAGCAGTCAGATTACTTTTTGCCAAGGAAGTATTTATTTTAACAGTTCCCAAAGCTATAAGGCTTATGCTATGTGCTGCTTATCTGGGCTTTCACAGAACTGCAAAAAAATAGCTTAACATAGAAAGTTAGAAGAAGGTGACGTAATAAAATAGCATGGCCTGTTATACTTCTATGTAGATAGAAATGTTTAAAATTATATATACTTTTTACATATAAAACTTTGCAAAAGGAATGTGATGTTTTTTTTTTTTTTTTTTTAAATTAAATCTTAAAGATTTATTAAATGTTTCAAGTTTTATATACAATTTTGTCAAACCAGTTGACTTGAAGTGGCCTCAGTTTAATTTGTCAAGGCAGGTGATTTGCATATAATAGACATTAAGATGACCTCTGACCATTTCTGATATGTCTGTTTTAGTAAATCCTTATGTTCCCGATGAAATCACAATTCTGAAGAATCTTGTCTTATAACTCTCTGTTGTGCTGTTTCTCTGTTTTTTCTAGAAACGTATTACTGAATCTGCTAGCTAGTTTTTACGAATTGGAGGTGCTTCCCTGCCCAGTACTGGGCAGAAACAGCACAACACAGAGTTATAAACAGACATGTCGGGAGTTGTCACAGGTTGACTTTGAAGGATATAGACACCATTAAAACTGAATTTTTTATTGTTCGTTTGTTACCTAAATGCAAAACTAAGCTAATGTTTAAGCATACTTCCTTTAAAAATGTCCTCTCGTTTTGCTACTGTGGAGTTTGTACAAGTCCTTCACCTAGCAGATGGTGCTGCCAAAGTGTAAACAAATCCAACAAAGTACCATGGGCTTTTGATGTTAGGGCTTGTTCACATGGAGTTTTCACTCCGTGTTACAAGCTCTTTGTAGATCCGTCTTGGGGTCCGCAATTCTTTTCAAGACGTGCTTTTGAATTACGAAGCGGTGATCTCTCATCTGAATGTTGCTGCGTCTTCCTAATAGCGAGCAGTAATAAATTCACTGCTAATTGTTTAGATCCATCTTGGGGACCGACAGAGCGGACCTCAAGACGGATCTACAAAGCGCTTGTAACACGGAGTGAAAACTCAGTGTGAACAAGCCCTTAGAGCGAGAAGCATGAGGATGTGGGGACTGTCATACAGCACAGTGCAAAGTAGGGTAAAGGGTAGATCAGAGCAGGGAGAGCATTCAAGGAGGGTAGAAAGGATACCAGTGGCAGAGAGAGTCATTTACTCAGTGTTTAAGTGCAGAGAGAAACGAGAGCCTAGACTCCTAAACACACAGACCTCACATCCAGCATGTATCACTGGGAGGACACATCCGCATTATAAAACTCTGAAACTAGGAGCAGGCTGCAAACTGAATATAAGGGTATGTCCACACGGCAAGATTTTCAAATCCGAAAACAGTCTGAAAACCGGCTGTCAACCATCCACATAGACTTGGATAGAAAATCTGTTCAGCAGTCTACACTGAATGGATTTTCAGACGGACGGATCTTCAGCCGCTGGCGTTCTGAAAAACTTAGAACATGCAAAATCATCCGCCCATTTTTTGGGTGAGTTGAAGGGGAACGGGCAAATCCACAAACTGTGGACAGAACCGTAACCCAAGACCATGTAAAAGACGACAAAATACCAGACGGATTCTTAAGGCTATGTTCACACGGCTTAAAATGAGACGTATTTCAGTCCGTAATTACGCGCCGGAGTGCGCAAATTACGGCTGGAATACGTCCCAGTCATTACGGCAATCCACAGTTCTCATAGAGAACTATGGATTACGTCTCCTCTCCCTGCTTGGCGAATCCACCGCTGGGGGAGATAAGTGACATGTGAAATACTAGCGGCATATACGTGCCGCTAGTAATGAAAGTCTATGGGCCGGCGAGGTGCCGGCCCCCCGCTCCCGCCCTGCCCCCATCCACACGCCGTTTTTTTGCGGGGCGCAATTACACCCCGCAAATAAGCCGTGTGAACCCAGCCTTAGACAGAATCTGACTGGTATTTTGTCTATGCCATGTGGACCTACTCTAGGGGTTCTGAAAAATGAGTTAAAGGGGTTGTATCCTTTCATAGAATGGGTCTCAGAATAAGGGGTCAGTGAAAACAATCAACTTTGCAATAGGATGTCATTAGCAAAGCTGACTTGTTTTCACTATCTCCCTTCCTTTAGTGTACTGTACTCACTGTTCAGCTGCTCCGGTCGAATTCCTCCCCCTGGCCTTCTATAAGCTGCCGGCTCTACTCATTGGCATTCCACCCAGCCTCCGGTCGTAATCACGGGAGCGCTCATTCCTGCACATGCTCCCTGCTCCCCCTGCCTCTGTGTTCCTCTACTGCTAGTAAAATGAGTCCGGGCTTGCTCAGTAGCCTGGAGTCCTTTTACTAAGCAAACAACTTCCTGCTTCGCTTCCTGTCAGTGCAATCACACGGCAGTGAACAGACATCTCTTTGCAGGCAGGATGGATGGATGGCAGGATGGATCCATCCATCCTTCCTTCCGTTCATCTATCCATCCGTTCGTCCGTCCGTCCATCCTTCCATCCGTCCATCCTTCCTTCCTTCCGCCCATCCTTCCTTCCGTCCATCCATCCTTCCGTCCATCCATCTGTCGGCCCATCTGTCCGTCCGTCCGTCCATCTGTTGGTCCGTCTGTCGGTCCATCCGTCCATCCTTCCGTTCATCCATCCATCTGTCCATCCATCCATCCGTCCATCCTTCCATCCATTCAGGGAGGGAGGTTAGCTGCACATCACTCCAGGCAGCAAACTCTCCATTGGAGGATGTCTGCAGAGCTCTGCTATCCACTCCCTCTGCTCTTACACAATGACACTGTCTCAGGAGCGAGCACAAGCAGAGAGGGGGGGGGATGATGTCATCCCCCTTCAGTTAAGAAACACCCAGCTGGGAGGAGAAGCAACGCCCCTGGATTTGAAGAGCTGAGAAGCTGAGAGTACAATGAAACACACGAACTGATGAAGCGATACATCCCCTTTAAGGAATGAACGTTTTACACTAAAACGTGGTGCAGTTTTTTTGGTTTTTTTTGTAACTGAAGGTAACAACTAACATGTAAAAATATTTTTTTCTATGTTAAATGTGTCCATAATCATAAACTAGATGCTGACCACATTATTTCAACACCACTTGCTGTTAACAGATAAATGTGAGAAACAGATTATTTTATTACTTTTTATCAATCTTCCCTCATATTATTAAAAAAAAAGTAATGTAAAACAGGAAAATAAGACCTAATGTATCACCCAACCCTCCTCCCCTCCCCCCCCCCCAAAAAAAAATAATAGTATAACGGAGAGTGAAAAAGTATTATGAAGTTCAGTGCTGGGAAACAGGTTAGGAACTGGTTAAAGAGGACTTGTGACATCTCCTGATTTGTCTATTTTAGTAAATACTTGTTCTTCATAAAATAACAAGTCTGGATCATCTTTTCTTATAACTCTGTGTCGTGCTGTTTCTCTGTTATTCCCTCTAGAAACGTATCCATATATTAGTCAGCTGGGTGTTATCATTCCAGTTTTTAAGGGGGTGTGTACCTGCAGACACTGTCATTACCAAATGGCCAATGTCAGGCTGTAACTCCCAATTGGTAACACTCGTACAATAAAAAGGTAATACATTTCTAAGATGAATAAGAGGGGACCAACACAGAGATCTAAGGAAATATGTTCCACAATTATCATTTTATGGGTCTTGGGAATTGTTTACTAAAACAGACAGGTCAGAAATAGTCACGGGTCCTCTTTAATGCCTTAAAGGGGTTTTGCCAGGACGTGCCTTATCTGCTAAGAAGCAATTGTAAACAAGCCATGGAGCTGAGAGAGAGAGACAGAGCCATGCATAAGGGATCGTGTGAAATGTTCACTCAAATAATCAAGCTACAACTAGTGGATTCTGTATACAAACGACAACAGCTTTCTCCACAGCAGCTTGAAAGCTTCTTCATGTTCTCTGTCATCAGATAAAGCAGGGATCTACTCAGATAATCACACTACAACTAGTGGATTCTGTATACAAAAGACAACATATTTCTACCCGGTGCCTTGAAAGCTTCTTCAGCTCCCTTTCATCAGATAAGAGGTGTCCTTCTTAGCAAGCCCGGCCAGCAGCTCTTGTCAGGTCGTATCTAATAGAAGCTTTTAAGTAACTAAAGGCAGGTAAGGCAGCCTGTAGCTCTCTCAGACTGCAATTTTTGTAATCACATATATTTAGAAAAGTGATTAAATACCCATTTTGGAGGATCCCAATTCAACATTACATCGTGGCAAAACCCCTTTAATCATCACCCACTGTTTGCTACAAAATGTCTTGGCATTAATGCATAAGGGGGATGTTATCAGTTTCCTATTTTCTGCTCCTCTTAATGGCTCTGTTCATAGATCTTCCTTACAATGATTGGGATCAGAGGTAGCTCACTATTACATAGCCGTTTGATCATTATGGTCTGAGACTTTCCCTGCTGACTAAGTCACTGGATTTCCAAGTAAGGCAATGTTCACACGGCTTAAAATGGGACGTATTTCAGTCCGTAATTACACGCCGTAGTGCGCGAATTACGGCTGGAATACGTCCCAGTCATTACGGTAATCCACAGTTCTCATAGAGAACTGTGGATTAAGTCTGCTCTCCCTGCTCGGCGAATACGCCGCGGGGGGGGGGAGAGAAGTGACATGTGAATTACTAGCGGCGTATACGTACCGCTAGTAATGATAGTCTATGGGCCGGCGAGGTGCCGGCCCCCTGCTCACTCCCCCGCCCCGTCCACCCGGCGTAATTGCGGGGCGTAATTCCGCCCCGCAAATAAGCCATGTGAACCCAGCCTAACCTAATTGTGGAAACCCTTTGCTGTCAGCCTTTGGGAGTCTGAAAAAGGACAAATGTTGCCCTAATGGCAGGCTTAGGCTATGTCTACACAGCAATGTTACAATGCTGTCTAAAATCTGACGGCCTTTTACCATTGCTTTGACACACTTTGCGCTAAAAACAGTGGTCAGTTTTTGGACTTGCCATTCGGCCCGTACATTGAATGTACGGGAATCCCACAGCAATCCGACAGAATATACAGCATGTTTTAAAACTGACCGGAAAAAAAATCTGTGCTCTGTAGACTACAACACGGATTTTTCATTGCGCTCTACACAGTACAGGGTACTGTTGGATTGTCGGCGGATTCAGTATTTAAATAAATCCACCGAGAATACCGTGCTGTGTAGATGCAGCCTTATGCATAGTATAATATATTAGCACACAGCAATATGCAAATACATTGCAAGTGTAAAATAGAATAGTAATATAGTAATCCCTTGATGGGGGAATAAAAAAATTGTTAACATTAAAAAGCACATAGCCTATAATATAAAAAAGATTAATTAGTATATAAACATTTTATTGTGCATACATGACATGAACCACACATATTAAGTTTCCACCATAACTCCTAGGCAGCAGGCCCGCTGTCTTGGGGTTATACTAGATTCTGATTTGTCCTTCACTCCCTATATCCAATCCCTTGACTGCTCCTGGCACCTTAAGAACATCTCCAGAAACCGTCCCTTTCTCACTGTGGAAACAACTCAAACTCTCATTGTGGCTCTTATACTTTCTCTTCTTGACTACTGTAACTCCTTGATTATCAGTCTCCCTCTCTCTAAACTCTCCCATCTCCAATATGGCCTGAATGCAGCCGCCAGGCTCATTTTCTTTCCAGCCGCTATACTGATGCCTCTACCCTGTGTCAGTCACTGCACTGGTTGCCCATTCAGTACAGGATACAATATAAACTCTCACTCTCACCCATAAAGCTCTCCACAACGCTGCACCCCTCTACATCTCCTCCCTCATCTCTGTCTACCACCCTACCTGCTCTCTCCGCTCTGCTGCTGATATCAAACTACAGACCACAATTATCCGAACCTTGCATGCCTGTCTCAAAGATTTCACACTTGCTGCACCAATTCTCTGGAACATACTACTGCGGGCGATCAGGCACACTCACAACCCTCATAGTTTTAAGAGGGCCCTGAGAATACATCTTCTTAGGCAGGCCTACCAAGATCCCTAATTGCGAACCCCCACCTGATATCACACACATTTCTGTCACTCCCTACACTAGGGCACCCACAGGCACTTATCTGTGTATAGATGTACTGTCTGGGTGGCAGTTTCAACCAATTTTTATGTAAACCACCCCATATTTATGAAACATGACTAGTCCATTGTAAACTCAACACTTCTCTCCTTTCGTCTCCCCCATACACTCTAATAGATTGTAAGCTCTTGCGAGCAGGGCCCTCACACCTTGTTTCTCATCTGTAAATAGCTTTTATTGTGTAATGTCTGTCTTTTTGTCTGTAATTATACCCTCTACATTGTAAAGTGCTGCGGATTTTGTTGCCGCTATATAAAGATTATTATTATTATCCACACTACCTTATTAACATTGAGAATCAGTTTAATAGCTTATTTAGTGTGAAAAATAAAAAGTAAAAAAAACCTAAAAAGTGTTGCAGAACAATTTTTCCCTAGGTGCATGCTGCACAAAAAAAAAAGTTAAGTAAATTACATGTGCCCCTAAACTGGGCTGAAAAAAAACATACAATTTCTACTGCATAAATCAAGACCACATCACTGGTAAGACGAAAAAAAATAAATTTGCTAAAACACAGAGTGATAAAAATGTAGCTGGTCAGTAGGGCCCTTCAGCAGGTCACTAAGAGGGTTAAGTGTAGCCGGTCAATGGCCATTTTAGCAGGTCACTAAGAGGGTTAAATGGCTTTTATTTATGCAGAAGTAATTTGTGTTATTGTTTTTTTTACTGCCGTTTTGTTGAAATATTCATGCTGAAACGATTTTGAACTTGGTATCAAACTGTTGTTAAAAATAAGCTGATGCAAGGGTGTCCTGCTGCTGGGAGCTTTAGCAATCAGCTGTAATCGTCAGATGTAATAGTTGGATGGGTTTTGCAATCAGTGGCCTAGGATTCTGGTGTATTACTGAACAATGGGCAGACCTTGCTCCCTATGTCTGGGTACCATCTTGATTTTTTCAATGATTTGGTTTTTATGGGATGTCAAGTGTCTGGCATTTTCCAGTAAACTAAGAAAAAATATTTGTTTAGTGTGGGATGAGCTGGAGGATTAGGGTTTGTTCACACGGAGTTTTCACTCCGTGTTACAAGCGCTTTAGGGATCCGTCTTGAGGTCCGCTCTGTCGGTCCCCAAGACGGATCTAACAATTAGCAGCGAGATTCTCACTGCTCGCTGTGCTAAACATGCAGCAGCGTTCACATGACAGAATGCAGCTGCGTGTTTCAATAGCGCAGCTGCGCTCCGTCTTGAAAAGAATTGATGTGCAATTCTTTTTAAGACGGACCCGTGCTGCGCTTTTGAAACACGCAGCGGCGATCCCTCATGTGAACGCCGCTCTGTGTTCAGCACAGCGAGCAGTGAGAATCTCGCTGCTAATTGTTAGATCCGTCTTGGGGACCGACAGAGCGGACCTCAAGACGGATCCCTAAAGTGCTTGTAACTGACCATTTTTATTGCACTATATATCATAAGCATTAACATTTGATATGATATATAGTGCAATAAAAATGATCAGTAAAAAGGTCATCTTACATGCACCATGAAAAAGCTTTTTAGTAAATAATGTAACATCTAAGCTTTGATACTGTGCAATTTGAATATATAAAAGCAGAGAAGATTTGCATTGGTTCAGTTATATTACAGTTTTAGGGCATGTCCCCACTGCACGGGTTTGCGGATGGTTTTTCAGACGGTTTGCGGTTTTGCAGACAGTCTGAAAAACCGGCCGCAAACGAGCACAACAGGCTCCTATGGAAAACCCGTGCCTCATTCCCCACTGCACGGGTTTTCCACCCGCGGGCCGCCCGAAGGACATTGAACATGCACATTCTTCCGTCCAGTTTTCGGATGGAATATGTGCATGTCCATGTGAAAGTGGAGAGCTTCCTCTCTCCCTCGCCCCTCCCCCCGCGACACACAAATTGGAGAAATAGACCGACCGGTATTTGTCCTCTGCCGTGGGGACATGCCCTTAGCAAATAAAGGTAATTCATTTTTAAAATGAAAAAAAGTATAGTTTTCTAATATTTTTGGTATCCGTTTTTTAGGCTATGTCTACACAGCAACTATAAAATACAGTCGAAAATCCGATTTTACAATCGCTGTATTGTGGTTTTGTGGCGCAGATTTCAGTAGATAGAACTGTACTAAAATTTTCCATAGTACGGTGGATTATGAAACATGTTCTATAAACCTGCGGTTTAGAAGTCCGGCAATAGAAAATCCGAGCTATGTAGACTACCGCTCGGATTTTCTATTGCAGTCTATGGGCACTGGTTACAGTCGGAGTTTTGCAGATTCTGAATACTGAATCCATTTAAAAATTTGACCAAAAACAATGCTGTGTAGTCATGGTCTTATAGTTTTCAAGATCTTTACTTGCTTTTCAGTGAGAGCCATCATAGTTTGTCACGGTGCACGCCGCGGCCGCTGTCACGGACTGCGGTCGTGCCGGTGCCTCTGCTGCGGCCCCTGCACGACTCTCACCTGTCCTGGGTCCTGTCTGTTCTACGCTCCTGGTGGCGGTGCCCACCGGCAGATTTGGATCCCTGCTGTTTTCTTCGGCTCCCTGGCATCCTGTGCGCGCACATGCACCCTCTAGGGGTGCGCGGCACTGCGTTGTATTTAAAGGGATAGTGTCCCAATTTTCTGTCTGTGACCCCCGGCTTTAAAAGGAACGTCCTCCCCTGCTAATGGTCAGTTTGCTGTTGTCATACATGGAGCTTGACCCCTGGCTGCTGTGTGACTTCTGTACCTGCGTTCCTGTATCTGTGTTTACCTGTGCGCTTCCTGAGCGCTATCTGCTGAACTCCTGCTGCTGCACTAGTCCGTTGTATACTGCTGGTTACCTGTTGCTGTACCAAGCGCGTTACTGTCCTGGAACTGCGCTACTTGCCTACGGCTACACCTGCGGTGTCCTGTTAGCCTTACCAGCACCTGCTATCCTGTCCTGCATTTCGGCTACCTCTGCGAGTTGTACTATCCACGCTCGCAGAGGAACCGCCATATACCAACAATTGACGGGTCAGTGCCTCCTGACACTGCCGGATCGTTACAGTTTACTTCTAGTTGATAAAAACCTGTTCTGTTCATGTTATGAGAGAGATACACTACTGTGTGACATGTAGAATACAGTTACCAGAGCTATGTCCTGTAGTAAACCAGGTACCTGTATGTCCATTGTAGAACCAGGAGTTTTTTTGTGTGTTATTATACAAATTCCACAGTTCGCAATAAAATATTGAAACACAGAAGTCAGACTAAAAAGTCATAAATTCAGGTTAATCAATTTCCCGAAGGTTGTTATAGACTTTACAGGAAATAATACACAAATGTCAATGGAAGCAATGATCTACCCACGCAAGAGTAGTTTGTAGAGAAGAGACACCAGGTTGACTAATAAAATGGGTGCATCTTAATTGGCAAGCAGAGGGATTAAAGGGGTGGAGGAAAAGCGAGGATGAAGGACAAAAAGAGGGAAGGACATGTGCATATCAACCCAAGAACAAAAGCAAAAGACCTTGTGAAGATGCCGGCGGAAGTTGGTAAGATTGTGTCATTATCCACAGTGAAACGAGTACTGTATCAACATGGGCTGAATGGCCACTCTGCAGGAAGAAGCCATCACTCCAATAGAAACATATAAAAGCCAGATTAATTTTTGCAAATGCACACTTGAACAAACACCTCCAGTGCAGAAAATAATTATTTGATCCCTTGCTGATTGTGTAAGTTTGCCCACTGACAAAGACATGAACAGTTTATAATTTTAAGGCTCAGTTAATTTTAACATTGTAATATTCTGGATTTTATCTTGGATATTCTCTCTCATTGTATAATTTATATAAATATATTTGCGTTTTGCAGTGAGAAATAAGTACTGTATTTCATCCCTCTGGCAAACAAGACTTAATACTTGGTGGCAAAACCCTTGCTGGCGAGCACAGCAGTCACATGTTTTTTGCAGTTGATGATGAGGTTTGCGTACATGTCAGGAGGAATTTTGGTCCACTCTTCTTGACAGATCATCTCTAAATCATTAAGATTTTGAGGCTGTCGCTTGGCAACTTGGAGCTTCAACTCCCTTCATAAGTTTTCTTTGGCTAAGCCACTCCATGACCTTAATGTGCTTCTTTTTGAGCCACTCCTTTGTTGCCTTTGCTGTATGTTTTGGGTCATTGTCTTGCTGAAAGACCCAGCCACGACACATTAATGTCCTGGGGGAGGGAAGGAAGTTGTCACTCAGGATTTTACGGTACATGGCTCCATCCATTCTCCCATTGTTGTGGTGAAATAGTCCTGTGCCCTCAGCACATAAACACCTCCAAAACATAATGGACGGCATGTATGAAAATTGTCGTTTAAATACCAAATTTCATGCGCATAATAATAACCTAGAATGCGCCTGATTTATGAACCCACTCTACAGCGCGTCATAAATCAGGTGCTTTCTAGCGCTAAGATGACATTTCTGGCTCAGGTATACCACTTTAAAAGTGGTATACATGTTTCAGCAGTAATGCGCCTAAAATTACCGTAGCAAAGCTATAAATATGTCGCTTTGTACGGTTCTAGTGCGCCCCGCCTCCCGCACGCCCCCCGAAATCAGGCGCATTACAAAGTGCCGCGGGCACACTGTTATGCGCCTGATATTGGTGTGGGGGACAATTGGGCTGTGTTCACACGACGTTTTTGTGATCCGTAAAATTGATCCATAAAACGGATCCAACAATGGTAAGTGTGATTTCCATTGGTTTCAGTGACAAAAGCACATCACTGTTCTCACGAGAGAACGCTGATGCGCTTTTGAGAGCTTTCCTCTGCTGCGTTTTACGGATCCGTCTTTAGAAATGACATGTCATTTCTTGTTGCGTTTTACGCAACAGAAGTCCCCATAGGAAACAATGGGATCCGCTTTTGCGATGCGGAAAGCGGATCCCAAAGCACAGCAGAGAATTGGATGTTTTTGATCCGCTTTAAATGCTGAAAGCGCATTGGGATGAACAAGTGAAATCGCGCAGGCGAGGAGTGCTGCTCGTGCTTGGGATAGCCGAGCTGTGTGTGCTCCTGCTGTGCTCGGGACAGGCGAGCTGTGTGTGCTCCTGCTGCTGCTCGGGACAGGCGAGCTGTGTGTGCTCCTGCTGCTGCTCGGGACAGGCGCTCCTGCTGTGTGTGCTCCTGCTGTGCTCGGGACAGGCGGGCTGTGTGTGCTCCTGCTGCGCTCGGGACAGGCGAGCTGTGTGTGCTCCTGCTGCGGTCGCGTCAGGCGGGCTGTGTGTGCTCCTGCTGCGCTCGGGACAGGCGGGCTGTGTGTGCTCCTGCTGTGCTTGGGACAGGCGAGCTGTGTGTGCTCCTGCTGAGCTCGGGACAGGCGAGCCGTGTGAGCTCCTGCTGCGCTCGGGACAGGCGAGCCGTGTGCGCTCCTGCTGCGCTAGGGACAGGCGGGCTGTGCGCGCTCCTGCTGCGCTCGGGACAGGCGAGCTGTGCGTGCTCCTGCTGCGCTCGGGACAGGCGGGCTGTGCGCGCTCCTGCTGCGCTCGGGACAGGCGGGCTGTGCGCGCTCCTGCTGCGCTCGGGACAGGCGGGCTGTGCGCGCTCCTGCTGCGCTCGGGACAGCCCAGCTGTGCGTGCTCCTGCTGCGCTCGGGACAGCCGAGCTGTGCGTGCTCCTGCTGCGCTCGGGACAGGCGAGCTGTGCGTGCTCCTGCTCCGCTCGGGACAGGCGAGCTGTGCGTGCTCCTGCTGTGCACGGGACAGGCGAGCTGAGCGTGCTCCTGCTGCGCTCGGGACAGGCGAGCTGTGCGCGCTCCTGCTGCGCTCGGGACAGGCGAGCTGTGCGTGCTCCTGCTGCTGCTCGGGACAGCCGAGCTGTGCGTGCTCCTGCTGCGCTCGGGACAGGCGAGCTGTGCGTGCTCCTGCTGCGTTCGGGACAGGCGAGCTGTGCGTGCTCCTGCTGCGCTCGGGACAGGCGAGCTGTGCGCGCTCCTGCTGCGCTCGGACAGCCCAGCTGTGCTTGCTCCTGCTGCGCTCGGGACAGCCGAGCTGTGCTTGCTCCAGCTGCGCTCGGGACAGCCGAGCTGTGCGTGCTCCTGCTGCGCTCGGGACAGCCGAGCTGTGCGTGCTCCTGCTGCGCTCGGGACAGGCGAGCTGTGCGTGCTCCTGCTGCGCTCGGGACAGCCGAGCTGTGTGTGCTCCTGCTGCGCTCGGGACAGCCGAGCTGTGTGTGCTCCTGCTGCGCTCGGGACAGCCGAGCTGTGTGTGCTCCTGCTGCGCTCGGGACAGCCGAGCTGTGCGTGCTCCTGCTGCGCTCGGGACAGCCGAGCTGTGCGTGCTCCTGCTGCGCTCGGGACAGCCGAGCTGTGCGTGCTCCTGCTGCGCTCGGGACAGCCGAGCTGTGCGTGCTCCTGCTGTGCTGAGAGAGCAAGAGAGAGATCCGTAAAACGCATGTTAAAAGCTTACAAAACGGATCAAATAAAAGATCAGCTGCTGCGTTTTTGGGATCAGCATTTCGAATGCAGTTTTGATGCAGTTTTCACTGATAAAAAACAAACGGATCCAAAACGTCGTGTGAACACAGCCTTAAAGCTATCGCGAACGGGGCTGCTCCTGATGTCTGGCTGAAAATACGCCAGACTTCTGGCGCAGCCCCATTCACACATGTCCCCCAATGTTTCCACCTCCATGCGTGACAGTGGGGATGTTGCTCTGTGGGTCATAAGCAGCATTTCTCTTCCTCCAAACATGGCGAGTTGAGTTAATGCTAAATGTTAAAGAGCTAAAATTTTTCTCATCCGACCACAGCAACTTCTCCCAATCACTCACAGAATCATCCAGGTGTTCATCGGCGAACTTCAGATGGCCCTGCACATGTGCCTTCTTGAGCAGGGGGACCTTACGGGCACTGCAGGATTTTAAACCATTAAGGCGTAATGTGATACCAATGGTGACTGTGGTCTCAGCTGCCTTGAGATCATTAACAAGTTTCCCATGTGTAGGGAGTGAAATAAGACTTAAGGGTTCGTCTACATGGAAGATCTTTCCAGACCTTTTTTTGGCGCGGATTCGGAATTTTTAAAAACTGACTGTAAAAGCATCCTCAAAGACCTCAACTAAAAATCTAAGTTGTATTTGGAGTTTCAATAGGTCTGGTTTCCAAACTGCTGTTTTTATAAAAAACTTGGAACATGTTCTTTCTTTCCACTGTATTTTAGGTAAAAAAAAAAATGTGTCCCAAACATTCCTATATTGATCTGTGTCCAAACCCCATAGAGATGAATGTTTTCTTACTGTAAATCTGTCGGTAAATAGAAAAATTCCTAAAATCCACATTGAAAACCATGTCAAAATACTCAATGGACAATGTGGTTTTAGGATTCAAAATCCGACGAGTATTTTGACAGGTGTCGTGTGGACGCAGCCTGACTACTGACCATACACTGGGCAGATTTATTGTAGGAATTTTTGCAGCTAAAAATTAGTTGCTCCATTTAAGTGAGGTTGTTTCAGTGACAATATCTTCAAGCCTCTGTCAGATGAATTGGACTGTCGTATACATTTTCGTAACAAACCTGTTTGAATTTACTCTGAATATGTTCGATTTTTAAAATATACAACAAAATTGTATTTTTATAGTTCATAACTATTGACCCGTAAGGTGATCTTTACTGTTCCTTTGAAGGAACATCTATCTAGATCTAATAAATGATAAAAAGATTTTTAAGTTCATAATGTTCTTACTTTTTTCTTGTAGATGGATCTTTGCAGAACTTTTATTGACTTGGCTTTAGAAGGACTTGCTTACTACCACACTTACGACCGATTCTTCCTTGGCGTAAGTGTTGTCATGGGCTTCATTGGCTGGATCCTGTATGTCATCTTGATAATCATGAAGACAAACACCAGTATAATCCAGGTTTCTTTAAATTATCATGAGGTGAGTCTACTTACTTTATAAGTAATATTTTAATTTTTTGTGTACTACTGTATATCTATTTTTTTTGTTTATGTGTAGATAAAAAAACATTTATGTGACCATCTGTCCTATTCCTCAGAGCAGTTTAATTTACATTAAGCGTATTTTACATTATAGTCAAGGAAGATTTGAAGCTTGTCTGAGGCAGATTTTGGGCCATTTTTCAGCGCACAAAACGCACTTAAAAAGGGCCAAGAAACGCAGTGTGGACATACCTTAATACTGCAAACAATAAAAATGACATTTTTCTTGCACATGCAGACATGCTTAGGGTATGTTCACACAACTGATTTTGGTGTTGATTTCAGAGCGTTTCCTCACCCAAGACAGAGTAAAAAAAAGCTCCAAAAATGCCCCTAATTTATTTTCATTGATTCCTATGTAAAACAGCATTGTAGTTCACACACAAGGTTTTTCCACACGTTTTCAGTGCTTCTTTGGGCGTTGAAAAAGAAGTGTGATGTAAATTCTTTAATCAATGGCAAATTTCCAAACCTCATACAAGACCTCGGCACAGTTTTGGCTAATTTTTCAGTGTGGTTTTTGCCCTGGCAATTAATTTGTATGGGTGTTTCAGAAAAAAACAGTATTGGAAAACTTTGTCAAAAACCCGAGTAAATCCTCGTCCGAACCTCGTCTGAAAAATGCTGCACTGAAGCGCTTTTCAGACAAGGTTTTGATGCTGATTTGGATGTGAAAATTCAGTGTCCAAAGCACCCTTAGGAGCCGTTCACATGGCTTATTTCGCCGCGGATTGGCGCCGTACTGCGCGTCGGATTTGCGCTGCAGTACGGCGCCAATCCGTTGCAGTAATTACGGTAATCCACAGTTCTCATAGAGAACAGTGGATTCCGTCGCTCCTCCCCGCTCGGCGAATCCGCCGGGCGGGAAGAAAGTCACTTGCACATTATCAAGGCGTAATACGCGCCGTGGATAATGCAAGTCTATGGGGCCGGCGGGCCGCGCCCCTGCCCCGCCACCGCCACGCCCCTTATTCAAGCCGGAATTGCGAGTGCAATCCGGCTCGCAATTACGGCTTGAATAAGCCGTCTGAACACGGCCTTAGTGTGCGCTCACGTGGTAATGACAAAATACCGGTCGGATTATCCGACTGGTATTTTGTCTTTTTTTTTTTTTTTTTTTTGCATGTAAGGGGGACAGCTTTTGTATGTGGCTTGCGGATTCAGCCGTTCTGCTTCACAGTGAACTGTTCATGTTCTGCCCAGAATAATGAATATGTTCTAAGTTTTTAATTACGCCAACGGGGTAAAAAAACAGTCCGGCTGAAAATCTGTGCAGTGTGAACCGCTGCACAGATTTTCTATTTAAGTCTATGTAAAAGATTAACAGTGGGTTTACAGACTTTTTTCAAATCCAAAAAACGTTTTCAAATCCAACTGAAAACCCATGCGTTGGGATGAGCCCTTACTCTCCACTGCAAGTCGTCATTTTTTTCTGTTACTGAGTTCGCGGGAGATTTGAATGTTGTGCTGGGTGATAGGCGATTTCTGCTAACTTCCAGATTACCATGGGGTCCTCAGGCAGCCGTCTATTGCGCTATGTATTAAGACATCACTGACTGCAGCCGAACTGCAGCCTGTTTCTCAATAACAGAATATAATTTATGAACATACAGGAGCCAATTCTTTGGCAAAGTTCACATGTAGTGTAATGTACTCCAAGCCATACATACATGGCCTTATAGATCACTTCTATTGATCTCTCACTGACATGTAATGCTATTTTTTCCATCAAATGTGACGCCATCTGCTTTGCTGATTTTATACTTCAATTTTTTACTCTTGTCATAGCCCCTGTTTGTCTAAGCCTATTAAAACAACAAAAGAGCTGTCATTCTAATTCTTAAAGGAGTTGTCTCCCTTCAGAGTTTCAGATAATGCATGAATGAAATACTCTGTCACTTCCTGGTTCAGACTGACTCATTTGCATAAACTCCATGCTTGTACAGCTCCCTGCCTTGCTGTGCTTTCAGATGCTAATTAGATCAGATTAGCTTCTCAAACTGCTAACAGTACTTCTTATCTGATCCCCAAAACAAAAGCCCTAATTACAGTTCTGTTTATTTTACATAAATCAAGCTTTTTACTGCTGAGCAGCACAGGACACTGCCTTGACCTGTGTGATGACTTCACTCACTGTTATCTCATTGAACAAACAGCAGGGGGAGAATTGTTTACAGGTCAGTTACTGAGGGAACTGAAATAGCCAGGGAGGTCATAAATTCACTTGTATCTCCTTAGGGAAAACAGAGGAACAAAGCAATATATTTGGAAAATGTCTTTATTTTGTGTTCCCTACAATTTGAAAGCTATTCTTTGTAGCGAGACAACCCCTTTAATCTTCTTTTATAATGAGATTTCCCATACAACAGAAGTAAATTGACCCTATGTTTTATCGCCTTTCAGAAGTTTAAGGCCCCACACACACAATAGATTTTCATGTGTATTTTGATGTAGAATCTGTATGTGTGCAGTGCCGAAATCCATGTGGATTACACCTCCAGACCATGTCCCATATACGAGAAATATGAGTGTTTGCCACTCATTTACTGATTTTCCATGCTTACTAAGCACAGTAAACACAAGGGGAGCCACAATGTGGTTTAGTTTATTTAACACGGCTAATCTTCATCCATAAATGTAGCACAATCTGCAGTAAAAAAAAAAAAACTGGGCAGCATAAGGGAGATATCCAAGGGTATGGCTCAGGTGTCTGCCTTGTATTATACCACCTTTTTCTGATGGAAAAATAAGGCCTCTGAACTTACTCTTGAACCGGTATAGTTCTACCATACAAGTCTGCTTCTAGAACAGAGCAGTACAGGCAGATTACAGGCAGTCCCCGGGTGACAAACGGGATAGGGACTGTAGCCTTATTCTTAAATTGAATTTGTTTGCAAGTTGGAACTGGTATATTTATTAAATTTAACTCCAGCAAAATGTTGTTGTTTTTTTTTGTTTTGGATAGTGCAGGGAACAGTTTTAACATTTGTTTTGCCACTTGTGTCCCGTAGAAGATTTTACCTGAATTTCTGTATCTCATGTGCTGCTGTGGCATGCTGGCACTTGGTTATCATGGGGCGTGACTCAGTGTTGAATGTCAGCCATGCCCCAAAAGTCTCCGTTTGTAACTAGGGGACGGATGTAAGTCGGAACGATGTAAGTCGGGGACTACCTGTATTTACAGGCTGATGCAGTCTAATGGAAGTAATATAATTCAGTCTACCGTTTGCTCTGCATATTGGCTCTTCTGTTCTATAGAAATATATGTATTTAACAAATCATTGCATAAATAGAAACTCTCCTGAGTTCTGTTGCATTGTAATATTAGAGGTTGACTATTATTTTAAAGGGGTAGTCCCACTGCGTGAAATTTTCGTTGCCAGCCGCTTTTGCTAAGAGCGGTCCGGCCCTGCATTTGAATGAGGCCCTCCTCCTCATTAACTTCTATGGAAGTGCCGAATATAGCTGAGCACACACACTCCGCTAAACTCGGAACTCCCATAGAAGTGAATATGGAGTGGCCAGCGATAAGAATTTCATGTAGCGGGACTTCCCCTTTAAGCAGACAGTATTAGTGTTATAGCAAGACTATACTCAACATTTGATCATTTTACTTATAATTTTGTAAGCTGTATGATTTTTATAGACAATTCTAAACTCCATCTATCATATGTAGCTTCAAAAGAAAAAAAAAGAAGAAATGACTAAGTTTGGACTGTGTTTGTATGTATAATGTTTATTTATTGTAAGTATTACTTATACTTTGGTTAAAAATATATTAGGTTTTCGTGTTGATAATAATTACATTGCTTGTTACTGCTGAAGTGTCAAGGATCAAAGAGGGCCCTGTTGATTTTTCAAGAACCGCAATTATCACGGTTTCTACACGTGGTTTCTACTCCTACACAGTTTTTCTTTTATTGAATAAAAAAGTATATTGCCCTTGAAAAGTAGAAATTAAGTTCGTGTTCCTGACTTGGCTTCTAAATGAAAATAATCCTTATTGACTTTTCTTTCCAAATGCAGACCTCTGCTGTTCTCCAACAATGATCGTCACCTTGGTAGACAGCTGTGGGTTCAGGTGCATTGAAATCATTTTTGAGACTATTTACACAGTAACACATAGGAGGAATCAGTTAGAAGGCAAAGTTTTTTTCTATATTAGGAACGTTAAAGGGATACCATATATTCAGAAAATATAGTGTTTTCATCGTGTAATAAAAAAGTTAGTATTCTAATATACTTACTGTATAAACTGCAGCTGGTTTTGAGCATCTTTCATTTTGGTCATTCATTGAAAAGTTTCACTATTGAGAGTTTGATGAATTTTACTTATTTCCAGGTGCTTATAAAGCACAAACCTGTTCAGCAGCACTATACAGAAATTGTTGTCATTCACCTCAGGCTCTGTCCCGTAGCAGGCTCACAATCTGTTTAGTTCTGACACATAAACCAAGGCTACGTCTACACGACAGTGATTTACTGTCGGATCTTTAAGTGGATTCAGTATTTGGAATCCGCCAAAATCCGACTGTAAATCATCCCCATAGACCTGAATAGAAAATCTTAGCTGTATTCTACACAGCTCGAATTTTCTTAGGTCAGATTTCAAGTCCGAAATCCGTTCACAAAGCATGTTCAAGAATCCATTGTATTTCACTTGAAAACGGTGGATTATAGTACAGTTTAATGTAATGGGCCGATCGAAATCCGAAAACTGAACACAAAATCCACACAAAAAAGTGTTAAAGGAGTTGTCTCACTATAGGGATTGCTTTTTATATTAAAGATCTTCCAAAAACAAGTCACTTCGCAATATATGTCCATTAACAGTATCCTACCTATTCTGAGATATCCCCTCTTGTATGGGCTGCATCAGCTCCTCGGGTCGCTATAGCTACAGACCTGTTCAGTCTCTCCTGATAGGTTGCCAGTGCTGGTTGCTATAGCTACAGACCTAGTGTCCTCATCACTGCAGCCGAGTAGTAGCCAGTAGAAGCTAATATAGGCAGTACACACAGCCCTGAATTAAAAAAATTAAATTAAGAAAACAGGACCGAGGTAAGATGAATGGATATAGTGAGACAACCCCTTTAAAAAACGAAAACCAATTGTAAAATACTAGTCTGATTCTATAACAGAATATGATAGTATTTTACAGTTGCCGTGTGCACATAGCCGAAGGCCAATTTCATAGCACACCAGTACTTGCATGTTTTTAGATTTATCTTGGTAGTAAGGAAGCACCTACTGGCAATCTTCTCAGATTTTAGATATTCGAGAACCAACAGAGCGTTCTTTGGATATATAGGTTTATATTATTGACCATGTATGTCAGTTGATCTACTGAGATACATAGTTTCACTAAAAATGGCGTAGTGTGCGATGCCATGCGACAAAAAAATGCGGCAATATTTTACCGCAGTTAGTGGTATATAGGGTGTAAAGTTAGACTTGACTTATTCTAACATGCGCCAAATTTGTCAACACTAATTATAAATGTGGCACATTGAAATACTATAGTCTACCTTAACCTTGTCTAAGAGTTAGAAAGGAATTTATATAGTTGCCCCGATGAATAGACAGCCTTGATTCCTACAGAATTTTGTTTTTTTCCCCAATTTTTTCTTCTATTTGAACATACAAGATTTCCTGTGAGTGATTCACTTTTAAAAAAAACTGATGTTTTGGATTGTGTATGTCCCCTTCTGTTGGCAGAACAGATATAATCTATAGGGACATTGACTCCATAAAAATCTCTGGAGTTTATGGCACCAAGTTGTTAGCAGGAAGTCCTTTAAGTCCTATAAGTTATGACATGGGACCTCCATGGATCAGACTTGTTTTTCCAGAAAATTTCCTAGATGTTCGATCAGATTGAGATGTGTGAAATTAGGATCAATACCTTGAACTTTTTGGCATGTTCCTTAAGCCATTTCTGAACAATTTTAACAGTGCAGCGAGTTCCAGTTTTTTGCTTAGAGAGGTCACAAGTAGGGAATACGGTTAAAATGAATGCTAGGACTCAAGGCTAGCCAGCAAAACATTGATGACTGTCTCCACTACTTTGCTTTTTTCTGCCCATACACCCATAATAATTGTATGTGGTGGAATTGCTTCTTTGCAGGAAGGCAATGGTTGCCTTTTAAATAGATCTATTACTCCATCTGATGTTAATACGTAGTGTGTCCTAGTTAAACTGAGCCCATCTATTAAAACTGTCAGGGATACCTGTTCAGGACAAAACATGAAATTCCTGCAGGAGTCATGTATGAAATCTGACTTGGTCTAAGTCTTTCTTTGTTGCCCATAGCAACCAATCAGAGTGCCCCTTTCATTTTTTCAGAGAACTACATGAAATGAAAGGGGCACTCTGGTTGCTATGGGCAACAAGGAAAGTCTTAGACCAAGGCAGTTTTCATACATGTGGCCCTTTGTGTCTTATAGCAATTTTCAGAATCAAAGTCCACATTCTTATGTGCAAAGAATTCATGTAATTTTATGTCCATGTGGGTTTTTAATCCTTCCTCACTTTCCTCCCACAAATCATAGATGTATTACTGTTTTGCTTCTTCTTGTTTGCATTTATACATCTGGAATTTTATAATATAAGCTGCACATATTTATAAAGAAAGCATAGCAGTTTTTATAGAAAGTAGGGGCTGGAGGGCATAGTACCTTATATAAGCAGTGCAATTGAAAAAATGTCGTCCAAATCTAAAAAAAATTATAAATCTATTAGAGGCAGACTATGGGCACAGTTAATGCAATCATATGTGGCATGTCTTATTCTGTTGACCATCACAACTTGTATGTGGTATCCAAATTTTCCATATTGCATGTATCTCTCTGTACAGAAATGATTTCTTAAATATTAGGATAGTATTACATTAAAATACTTTGAGTATTTGTCTACATATACTACACTGAATGTTAACCAGCTACTGTATTGTAATAATGTTAGGCATTAGATACTGTTTATAATGAGTATCAGTTCATGCCAAACTAATAAAAAAAAAAAAAAATAGGGAATGCCTAGTTACAAATAATCTAAACTATCAGGATTACGATAATCAGTTTATCATAATTTCAGGACCCAAAAAGATAAAGAACAACTATGACACGAGACCCCCATTAAGATTAAACTTTCATCAGTAAATATAAAATACAAAGATAACACACAATAAAATCCGCACCAGTAAGACAATCACAAGGGTAAATCAACACCAGCATCAGAAAAAGAAAACTGTGAATAGAGAATGAAAACTTTTTTTTCTTACCACCTCCTTGGAAACACTGGGTGGTCAGTTTATGTAGTAGAGTATGTTCACGCAGCGTAATTGCGGAGCACATTTCGCAGCGTATTTGCACTATGAATTACGCGCCGTCTCCCCCGGCGTACAATACAAGATGAATGGGACCGGCTCTCCCTGTCCTTGTAAGTACGCGCTGATCAGCGCGTGCTTCCAAAACATGCCGCATACTGTGGCGCGTACAGTATGCGCCCAAGTACGCCGTGTGAACATACCCGTAGTCAGGTAGCCATCTCCAGTACGGAGGGATTTCAAGTGGGTGAGTTTCAAATGATTCCACTTGTCTAGTTTTGCTAGAAAGCGTATAGGCAGATTGTATTCTCCTGTTGCCAAGCCCTAATTGGTCTCTTCCTCCAGACAGAGTACCTGCCCTGAAAGGGGTGACCCCAGCACTCTAGGTATCACCAAAATATGAAATCCCATAGGTAGTTACTTTAAGGAATAACAATAAGACATATTATTAATAATGTTTGTCAGCCAACGCATTTCTTCCAGTTATCTGATTTCGTCTGGGGGATGCCAACTCTTTCCTTTTGTTGATAACCAAAATTGCTGTTGATAGCCCAGAAAAATGGAGTAGCGTCCTCACAGGGTTCGATCCAGTGCTTGCTTAATTAATCAAATCTCCAACCCTTAGCTAGTAGGGAGAGTGACTGGATTGGCCAGATTGTGCTCAGGACACTTTCATCTAAGCCTTTTAGTGCTGAAAATCTGATCCATCCTCTTTAGAGATTGTAGACCCAGTATAAAAGGGGACCTGTGAGGTGGTGTATGCTACCCTAACTGAGAGCACAACATGATAGAGAAAGAGGAGCTGAGCTTTGTGATATATGGGATTATATGATATGGAGCTGAATTTTGAATAACAATGAGAGGAACTACTGACCAGACGCCTTAAAATACAGTTAAAATCCTCCTTACCATGCTCCCATACTGTACATTGATTGACAATTTGCTCTGTACGCGCACAGGGAAAGCTGTCAAACATTATATTTGGGCAGGGTAAGCAGGACATCCACTGTTTCTTACATTTTCTGCTTTTTACTCAGAAATCCTGCCCCAAATTATATAAACCTATATTTTACAGAGCTCAGCTTCACTCCCTCTGTCATATCCTGTCCTCCGATAGGATAGTATGACTCATTTGACAAGTACACTTTAAAGGGGTTTTACCATTACACGCTTTCGTAGACTTGAGCTGTTTCTATTTGTTTCAGCTTCAAATATTTTCTCGTGCTTTGCAGATTCAAGCCCTCCCCCTTCGCACCCACATGTTCATGTCCCGCCTGAAAAGCTGACGGAAGAATAAACATGGTCTAAGCTTTTTGGACCACCTGCGGTCTAAAAAAACATCTGGTGGAAAATCCGTGCAGCAGGGACTGCTGCAAAGATTTTCTATTGAAGTCTATGGGGGGAGCGCTGCTTGTCAGTTTTCAAACTGCAAACCTGAAAAACCAACCAATAACCCTTCCCATGGGGAGAACCCCTAATTAATAAATTTTTGCCTTTTTTTTACATTACACATTGGGCTTTACTATTTATTTTTGCAATAATGTTTTTAATAATATGAAGGAAATAGTGTTTTGTGCATCTATTTATTTTAAATCAAAAGTTGCGCTAAGTTTTGCATTTTGTCACTTTTCTATTATGGACATTTATTTATACATGGTGTAAAGTTTTAGACTTGTCAGGAACAGAGCTAAAAGTTTCGGTTTGGGGTGCCAGCAGGGCTGAACTGGGAATAAAAAGCAGTCCTGGCACAAAGCCCCCATCAGCCCACATACAATATCTGCTTATAAAATTTCCCTTGTTCACACACCTCATCACTTTCTAAAATAAACACTATAAGTGTGCTTTCACACACAGCATTTTTGGTGCGTTTTTGATGCATTTTTTTGTGCAGTTAATGCTGTATATTTCTGCAAAAAAAAATGCATCAAAAAACGTTCAGTGTGAAAGCACCCTTAACACAAGCAAAAAGGAAAAAGTGGTGCAGAGAAACCCCTAATCACTATACAAGCACCAATATAACCTACAACACTACCAATCAAATCACCAGTAGTCAGGTCACCATCACATGAATACAGCACTGATTCAACACAGAAGTAAAATTACTCCTGACAGCAGGGACTGACAATAGACGTCATCTCTGATGGGTTGTTCTCTTCTCCATCTGTCTCAAACCTCCGTGATGTCTTCTCTTCATTGTTCTCTTCCCTTTTTTTCTCCATCCAGTACAGAATGCAATGTCTTCTTCTCCCGGCCACTACTCGTCCCTGTAGAATTTACCACAAAAACATCTTAGACTCCTCTCTTTTCCAGCACTTTCCTATCAATTTCCACCCCTATACAAACTCCCCATCCGTACAGCCCCAAATAGTAATAGTGCCCCCTTTTATTCCCCACACAGTAATTGTACCCCAAACAGCGTATGTTAGAACCTAAAAATTAGAAATTAAAAAAGTCAGAAAAGTGGCATGTAAATAGGTAGACACCCATTAGGTAGTTATACAAGTCCTCCCCTAATAGGCAGGTAAGTATATAGACCTCCCACAGTAGATAGATATATAGGTACTTTCAGAATATAGGTAAATAGACCCCCTCCGTAAGTTTACAGATTTATTCAGTAGGCAAAGAGGTATATAATCCCCAATTAGTGAGCCCCTCAGTGGGTATATAGGTCCCCTCAGACAGATAAGTATAAAGGCATATCGTCCCACATTAGGTATCTATATAGACCCTGTCAGTAGGTAGGAAGGTATATATGGCCCCCCACAGTTAATAGTTGTATTGGACCCCCATTAGGAAGGTAGTTACTTCAGCCTCCAGTAGTTAGGTAGGAAAACAGGGCCTCCCCATTAATTAGGTAGGTAGAAAGGGACTTCCACCAGTAATTAGGTAGGTAGATAGGGCTGCCTCCAATAATTAGTCAGGTAGAGTCACCACCAGGAATTAGCCAGGTAGAGTCGCCCCTAGTAATTAGCCGGGTAGGGCTGCCCCTAGTAATTAGCCGGGTAGGGCTGCCCCTAGTAATTAGCCGGATAGGGCCGCCCCTAGTAATTAGCCAGTTAGTGCCTCCTGAGTAGTTGAATAGCCAGGTAGGGCTGCCCCTAGTAATTAGCCAGATAGGGCCACCCCAGTAGTTGATTAGCCAGGTAGGGCTGCTCACAGTAATTTGCCAGGTAGGACCACCCCTAGTAATTAGACAGGTAGGGCCGCCCTAAGTAGTTATGTAGCCAGGTAGAGCCGCCCCAATAGTTGATTAACCAGGTAGGGCTGCCCCAATAGTTGATTAGCCAGCCAGAAGCCCATATTTAAACAATAAATAAATAAAAATACTCACCTGTCTCCTTTCCTCCCTCTGCTCTTGGACGCCACGTCCGGTGTCTACTATGTATAGGCTTACGGCCTAGTACAGGCTGCGGAGAAGGCGGCGCGATGACCTCATCAAATCGTGCTGCCTGCTGCATTGCCTCCAGGGGGCTCAACCCTGCCCCCTCCCAGCACCACATGTTTCTCACCCCTTCCAACACCCCACGTCTCACCCCTCCTCCCTCCCAACACCCCACAAGTGTCTCCCCGCTTCCAACACTCCACGTCTCCCCCCTCCCAACACCCCACACGTGTCTCACGTAGAAAGAGAAAAAAATCCGACCTCCTGCTGTGCCACCCCCTTAAAGGTGCCGCCCTAGGATGCCTAGTGGGAAATACGGCCCTGGTTGTGGGTGAGTTGGGTATCCTCTTGCACTCCCTGGGTCTTACTGTGCCCGTGTAGACAAGGGCTAACTATGAAACCCTATCCGACTAACTTTGCATATCTCTAAGTGGAGCGCAACCTCATGAATACAGCCCAAGTCAGGTTGTCGACCCTCGAGTGGGCCCGGGTTTCCTGACAATATTCCTAAATATTGTGTTCATAGATGGTCTGTGAACATTGGTTCTTTTATTCTAGTTTACTGACAAGTGCTTTTTTGGATCTATTATACTCTACTCGATACCCTCAGCCCTTGATAGGAGAAGGAAGAAATGAGTGGTGAAATTGAAAGTGTCATTAGCCACAGTAGTCCTCTGTCAGGTTTTAGTTGTCTGCCAAAGCTCCATTTTCATTATTGTCTAGTTCTTTGTTTTTGGCAAACATTGCACCAACTCGTAACATATCATTCTGCTCTACTGGAAATGCTTTTATGCTCCCAGATGAAACATGAAACATTGCCTTCATGCTGTTAGTTTCTATGAGAACTGAAATGTTGATAATATATAATGTATTATAAGTGTTATTTGCGTTCAAATGATTATGCTTTTGATGCAGTGGTCTGATGATCACTACTAATATAAAGTGTTAGGCAAAATCTATTATGACCCAAAATGCATTTTTTACATGTGTTTCATGTTGTAAAGCAGATCTTACATATACATAATGCATAAATCTACATACTTTATGAATTGAGTTATACAGCTCTCAAGACAACCCCCCTTAGAAAAGTTCCGTTTCAAAACTGGTTGTATTACACTGGTTGGAGATCACTGCTTAATAAAATTAATATGACTGCATCCGAAGGAAATTTGAAAGATATTTGAAATTCAATTGTATCTTTATCACACACATGGATGCACTTACACATGTGGACGAACTTGTTGTTACCCTTTCGTTAAAGTAAGAACAATACACAGTGGTCACTGAAATAACTTGATACTGACGAAAATAATGATAAATAATAATAAAATCAATTAATGAAAATCAGACACTGTGGTTAAACTGAGAAAGAAAAAAAAAACTAATGGAACTGGCCTGGGCCAATATGATGTTACCCCTAGAAAATATTGAAAATAACTTGACCATGGGGACCTGTTAAAATAAGGTGTGTTCTATAATTAGCATCACATGTATCTTCAAATTCAGACAGTTTGCCTATTTAAAGGGTGAAAAGTAGTTGCTGTTTGGTATCTTGGCGTGCATCACACTGAACATGGACCAAAGGAGGAGAGTTGTCTCAGAAGATTAGAAAGAAAGTTATAGACACACATGTTAAAGGTGATGGCTATAAGAGCATTTCCAAACATCTTGCTGTTCCTGTTATTACAGTTGCACATATTATTCAGACGTTTAAGGTCTATAAGACTGTAGTCAACCTCTCTAGATGTGGCCACAAGAGGAAAATTACTGACAAATTAAAGAGATTGGCAATACTAATGGCAACAACAAAGTCAGGGTCCATCAGTGTCAGATTGCACCATCGCTCACTGTCTTTGCTGAAGTGAACTTATCCCCTTAATGCCGCAGCTTTTTTTTTTTTTTGTCACATTCATTTTTTCCTCCCCGCCTTATAAGAGCCATAACTTTTTGATTTTTCGATCTACATAGACATATGAGGGTTTTTATTTTGCGAGACAAGATGTACTTTTAATGGTGCCATTTATCATACCATAGAACATACTGGGAAACGGCAAAAAAAAAAATTCTCTGGGCGGAATGTGAAAAAATTTACATGTTCCATGTTTGCAGGGATTTTGTTTTTATGGCGTTCAGTTTTCAATATAAATGATGTTGTATCTGTATTCTGCAGGTTGATATGATTCTGGCAATACCAAATATCTTTCCATTGTGTTTTAGTAACGTAAACAAAATCCGAATATTTTCTATATTTTAAAATTTTGTCGCAGTACCATTTTCTGCAACCAATAATTTTTTTGTACTTATACCTATGGACCTCAGTGAGGGTGTATTTTTTGAGAGATGAAGTGTACTTTTTATTGTTACCAGTTTTATTACAATTTTTAGGGGATGTGAAATGACCAAAAAACCACAATTTTGGCGTTTCAGATTTTGTTGTCTTCTACAGTGGTCAGCATACAGAATAAGTGGTGTTATCTTTTAATAGATCAGTCTTTTAGCTGCAGAGCCTGGTAGTAACTGCTACCTCTGCACCCCCTGTAGCTACGCCCCTGCTTTGTACTGCTCACTCAAAATCCACACCAAACTTTTCTCACCTGAGTGGTAGGCTGTTAGCAGGTTGAAGGTGTGAGGGTGGTCAAAAAGGATGAAAAAAAAAAAGCTAATAAATATTTAAATAGGACCTGTGACATCTCCTAATGTGCCTATCTTAATAGAGACTTGTGTCCCTGTGACATAACAACTCAGGAACAATATCTCTTATAACTGTGTTGTTCCTGTTTTATTCTTCCTAAAAAATGCATTGCTAAATCAGTCAGCTGGGTGTTACCATTCCAGCTTTCAGAGGTTAGTCCCTGCACACACTGGCTCTGTCACCACTGATTGGACAATGTCAGTCTGTGCGGGGACACACTACTAATTGGTAACACCCAACTGACAGATTGGTAATGCGTTTCTAGGAAGAATAACAGAGAAACCACACAAAGTAGAGATCTACAGCCATATGCTCCAGTAATGTTATTTCACGGGGACTAGTAGAATATGTTAAAACAGACATGTCAAGAATAAAGCAGTGATTCACAAGATGGTGAAATAACTTTTTATGATGATAAATGCTTTATGCTAATGCTTTATGATAACAAGTGCTTTCACATGGAGCATTTTTTTGTGCGCTTTTGGATATGTTTTTTTGTGCAGAAACGTACATTAACCCCTTCATGACGGGCGGTCATAATAATATGGTGCTAAAAAATTTTCCTCCTTGCCTTCTGAAAGCCATAACTTTTTTATTTTTCCACCTACATAGACGTATGAGGGTTTTTATTTTGCGGTACAAGATGTACTTTCTAATGGTGTTATTCATACTACCATAGAATATACTGGAAAACCGCGAAAAAAATTGTAAATGGTGAAAAGTGTGAAAAAAAACTTGCACCATGTTTGCAGGAGTTCTTTTTACAGTGTTCATTCTTCCATAAAAAGGATGTGTTATCTGTATTCTACAGGTTGATATGCATCTGGCAATATCAAACATGTAGGGTTTCCGTTATGTTTTGGTACCATAAAAAATTGCAAACATTTTCTATTTTTTTAAATCTTGTGCGACCAATACATTTTTTGTACTAAACCTATGGAAGTGAGTGAGGGGGCATTTTTGAGGGCTAAAGTGTACTTTTTATTGCTAGCAGTTTGGAATGCATGAGACTTTTTTGATCACTTGTATTCCAATTTTTATAGGATGTGAAATGACCAAAAAACTCAGTTTTTGCTTTTGGAATTTTTTTTCTTCTACGGCCTTCAGAGTACGGGATAAATGTTATATTTTAATAGATCAGACTTTTTCAGACGCGGCGATGCCAAATATGTGTAACTTTTTTATTTTATTTTTTTTTATTTGTAAATGGCAAAAGGGGGGTGATTTCAACTTTTAAGATATTTTTTTTTTTTTTTTACACTTTTAAAACTTTTTTTTTTTTTTTTACTTTGTCCTCATAGGGTGCTTCACCAATAGGGGGCACAATCATTTATACAGCCTAATGCATTGTATATACAATGCATTAGGGTGTACAAAGAAGGCGGTTTCCCCACTTCCTGCCTGGGGCCGGAAGTTGGAAAATCGAAAACATGGCAGTGATGGAAGCCTTCACAAGGCTTCCATCACTGCCAAGGGGGGGTTGGGGAGGTGGAGTGCTGCAATTAGCCGCCAACACATGGCAGCTGTGTAGTGGGATCGCGCTGTGATCCCGCTTCAAAGTCGCTTACCGGCATCAGGACTTATCTATACGTCCTATGTCGGTAAGGAGTTAATTGCTGTGCCTTTCTGCACAAAAAACGCATTAAAAAACGCACCAAAAAAGCTCTGTGGGAAAACACCCTTATACACTCATATTTAGTCTTTTGTGTGTTGTACATTTTTTTTTTCTTTTTTTTGTTGTAAGTTTTCTACTTTTTAATTAATGAAAACAGTTGCATATTTTCATGACTGGCAGCTGTTTGTGGATCATTTACAT
This sequence comes from Phyllomedusa bahiana, assembly GCA_025379985.1. NCBI lineage: Eukaryota > Metazoa > Chordata > Amphibia > Anura > Hylidae > Phyllomedusa > Phyllomedusa bahiana. The sequence continues at coordinate 30,569 of JAODAL010005172.1, read as the reverse complement.
CCACTTACAACAGGGAATTGCTAAGCCAGAAGCAAATTACGTTCATTCTTCATTTATCCCGACTGTTCAAAAGGTTACTTCTGCAAGTTTACAGATAACAAGTAACTACTTCCTGCTTTGTATCATGTTCAAATTTTAATGCATAGGAATAATTTTTTTAAGTAACCCAATTATGTAATAAATTATAGTCTGCTGTCCAAGCTTTATTTTGCTGTATTTGACATGAAGTTGATTGGTTTTTGCTTTTTTAGATATGAATGCTGGCTTTGATGGGTAATGGTAAATTATTATAATTATCATGTTAAGCAGTCATTTAAAATTCAAACAACATCCCCTAATGTTTGTTGTCTGGTTTAAAGATGCTTGACTTAAAATATTAGCAAATTGCTTAAACCATAATTTCCGTTTACTTTAAAGTCATTTTCAAATTCCCATCATGGATAGGGTATCCCTAGCATAAGTCAGAATTCAAATTGCTGGGAGGCGGACTCTCTGCATCAGCTGTTTCAAAAGGCCACTGCAAGTAAATAGGACCACACTACAATAACCTGCATAGCTGCTGTTAAATGTTCGGCATGCAATTGTGCAAAGTATTGTAAGCAGCAAAGTTGTTCAAGTGGTGCATGCTTTTCCAACAACTGATTGGTAGGGGCACGAGAGTTGGCCCCCAACTAGTCTGAAATTAATGGCATATCCTTAAGATCTCGAAAAATCCATAGAAGAGAAAAATATGGAAATTGAGCCAGCTCCTCTATTAGTAGGTCAGTCTATACAGTCTTTAGTCTTCATTACTATAACATGCTTGAGGTTGTAATTTCATAATCACTGGAGACTCACAGGTTACAGACCACAAATATGTAGGCTGCTTATTGTTGTAATTCCATTAAAACATTACTCAAGGGAATTACGGCTAATATATAGAATATTTTATTACAAAATATAATTTTGATGATTTTTTTTCAATAATATTTGTATTATTTTTTTACAGAAGCAATCACAACTTGTGAGCTATATATTTATTGCTCTGGGATTGTCTATGGTATTTTTCCTGACTATTCAGTCAAGTCCATGGACATATTATGTCTACTGTCTGTTACCTGTTCATATTTGGTATGCTGCTTCAAAAGAGTAAGTTAAAATGACTATTTTCTCTTTAACTTCTACTATTTTTTTTTCGCTATATTGTTTGCAGGAGATGAGGTTGGTGCACACATAATTTTATCTCTTTAAATCAGTTAATCATGTGCAAAATATTCCTTGATGCCATTTGAAACAATGCTTCACAAAGAATTTATGGCTCCACATGCTGACCTTGGGGGTCTAAAGCATTTAGGTTTTGATCTTATATACACATACATGGACTTTAAATGCAGTCACTGAGGACACCATCCCAAAGGCCAGTACAATAGAGGCAGATTTCACTTGGTAGTTCCAGTGCAGCAGATTTTAGACAGTATAAACTTAGACTACACAGTCTGAGAATGTGCCACAATTATCACAGTAGTTTATGATGTTTGAAAAATTTGATGTATATTTAGGTTCTGTTGTCTAGCTTTATACCAGCTGTTGGTTGGCTTACTTTATGCCAATATTTTGCACCCAAATTTTAAAACATACCCCCATTGTGAAGCAAGGTTTCTTGACACAAATAGTGCCAGAGTTCTGAAAGTGTTTTAATTCTACTCTACTGTATCAGGATATCAGAAAATGTATACCACTCACTTATTTGAAGAATATTTATATCTTTCAATAGAATTACTTGAATACCACACAATATATTCAATTACTAACTCTTTTTTACTTGCACCCTATTTGAAAGTCTTACACTTAAGGAGTTGTTTTCTGTGATGTTTCCTGCCATAATTTGTGCTTTTCCTGTGCTCTATGTAGCCTCCCTTCACTGCAGACGAGCAGCAGTATTTCTGGAAGCTGTTTCTCTTTGCCCTTTAAAGCTAAATACCCCAGGATCCCTTTGCTGTGCTTTGTCTTCCTCCCAATCTACGTCTATGTACATGCCCCTTGTTTCCTCCCTCATGTTGAAAGCCTTGAGAGAGGCAGGACCAAATGGGTGTGACTTCAAAGACTGCCCTGAAAAATCTCCTGAACTGGACACAACCTGTTTACTGTTTGTCCAGACACACAGGACTACTGCACTTTCTGTCATCAGGCAGCTGATGTAGAACTATAGGAAGCCCATAGAAAATGTAATGACATAGTCTATTGGAGAGGTACTATTTAGAGCATATATGTTTTATACTGGACAGCCTGCTTTACAGCACCACCAGAATACAGTATATTTTTATGGCTTTTCAGCAGTCTCCCCATTATCACAGAAGAGATTACAAAGAAAGGTAATATAATATATAGATAACGCAGGATCCACCATTCATAATAGGTAATGGCCCCTATTTTCCTCATCTCCCTCCTTTTACACGGTTTACTTTTCAAGTCAAAAAGCATGCCCACAAAAGTTTTCCATATAATTAATCCTTTGTTCACAGGTTCCTCTGGTCACTGTGACTGCAGTAAAGCATATCTCTAAGGGCGAGATGTCCGAAAATTGGCGGTGCTACGTCAGTTTTTAGGTGCATTAAATAGGTGTAAAGTGCGCCGGAAAGTCCGACCCTATCAAAAATCTGGCGTCAGGTATACCTTGTATATTAAACATAATGCGCCTAAAAATTATGAGCTGTGCGCCTCCATAACGAAATGCGCCTATTGAGGCGCACAGCACATCATTACAAGTGTACATATGTTAGGCGCATTTCACATTTTACAAGTATCTGTTAGGTGCATTACAAGTATGTGTTAGGCGCATTTCATATACTTGTAATGATAAGCTATGCGCCTCCGTTCGCGATGTGCCTCAATAGGGGCATTACATACGGTTCTAATAATATGCTATGCGCCGAGATTTGTGCTGATTACAAGTATATGAAATGCGCCTATCACACTTGTAATGAGCCTAACACATATACACTTGCAATGATAAGTGATGTACCTCGATAGGGGCATTACATACTCTACCAATTAAATGTTTTGTGCCACGATTAGCGCAAATCGCGGCGCATAGCATATCATTAGAAGCGTATGTAATACCCCTATTGAGGCACATCGCGAACAAAGGCGCATAGCTTATCATTACCAGTATATGAAATGCGCCTAACACATACTTGTAATGCGCTTAACATATACTTGTAAAACGTGAAATGCGCCTAACACATAAACACTTGTAATGATGTGCTATGCGCCTCAATAGACGCATTGCGTTATGGAGGTGCACAGCGCATCATTTTTAGGGACATTACAAGGCGTCGGTCCCAAAATATAATATGCCTAGTTTTGGTGTATGACAGTTCATTTACATCCAAAATATGGCGTCAAGAGCGGTTTTAGCGCAATATAGACCAAAAAACTGGCGTTCGCGTGTTGGGAAATGTCGCCCTAAATGTTTTTAACAGCAGCTCCGGCAAGATGTGTTTATAATAGTCAATATAGTTAGGACTGTAATACATGCCAATATCCTGTTTACACATTTGCAGTAATAGTAAAGGCATAATCAAATGTTTTCTGCTTAAATAACATTGACAGTACAGTTTTAAAATAGATAACAGGGATCCAGTAGTGCATCAGTGTTAGAGTTACAATTTAATTGTATAACATTGATATACCTGGTACCTCTATCATAGCAGCAGTACAAATGATACTGTCTTGGGCCTCTTTCTTTCCCGAAGGCTTGGACTCCAGGCTGATGCATCTTACTTTGCACTGATAAATTGTAGCTAATATAAGGATAGAGATTTGTGCCATTGATGTGTTCAGTTTATAGAAGATTGTTTAGATTACATAGAAGCTCTTTACTGTGAAAAGTCCTAGGTCTATAGGACCTAAAAGTAATAAAAGTCACTGACCGCAAGTAGAGATCTTTTAAGAACCTTTGAAACAATGATTAACTTGAATAAGAAGGGACAGTTCCTCTCACATTGTTTGTATGTAATGATTATCTATATTTCTAAATTTAATTTGACTAATATTAGAAACTTGCATATTTATATTTGTGTGTGTATATACACTGTATAGTCATGAGAAAAAGGAAGTACATTCTCTTTTGAATTCTATAGCTTTACATGTAAGGACATGATAAAAAAAAAATCTGATCTTTTGAAAGTCTTAAAGGGATGTTCTCATCTTAGACTAGTCACAGATTCCACCATTTAATTATATTCCAAAAACTGGACCATAATGCAGAAGCAGTATTTAAAAAAAAAAAAAATTAAGCATGCCTTTACTGGTTCCCCAGGTTAAGTAGCAGCCAGTTGCTGAAAAATAAAAGTTCTTGATTAATTTATCAGCAAGTGTGAGCACCTCTATGATGGCAAAAGCTTCGGCAGTATGCTGGTTTGCAACATTTAGACATGTGTTAACACAATCCTAAGCATAAAGGACATTAGCAATTATCTTAGAAATGCAATTGTTGCTGCCCAGAAATATGGGAAGGGTTATAAAGGCATTTACAAATAATATAGTCCCTCATTCTACAATGATAGAGCATTTAAAACCGTTTATAATCTTCCTAGCAGTGGACATCCCAGGACATACATCCCAAGTGCAGACCATGTGGTGCTCATAGGATAACTTGCTGAAAAAAAATGTCAGGCTCCACAAGCCTCAGGATGTTAAAAATTCAAGCTCATGATGGTTAAAGGGGTATTCTCCCCACATTGATTAGCTTTAAACATGTAGACATATGTAAATAAAGACTATTAGTCAATGTTCACACGATGTTTTGCGGCGTGTACAGTATGCGCCGCAATACATTGTGTGCTTAGGGAGCTCGCATTGATCCCGAGGTGCTGTGGGGAGGGGGGCTTTAGCCCGCCAGCCCCATAGACATGTCACTTATCTCCCCGCGCGTACAATACGATCGTATTGTACGATCGGGGGGAGGAGTCATAATCCATATGGGAACTATGGATTACCGTAATTTCGGCGCGCATCTCACCTGTATTAGAGCGCAAATACGTGGCGAAATGCGCACCAAAAGTACGCCGTGTGAACATACCCTTACCCAATGCATTGCTGTTCTGATTTTGTTTAATTTCAGAGCTAGAGTACGTCTTATCTCCAGCTTGTTTATACAAGCTTCCCTAGTTACGGCCACCATTCTGCTCTAGCTTCCCTTCCTGGGATGGTGATATCATTCCTTGTTGTGTCTTATCATTAACACAGGACCTGTGAATTTTGCAGTCACCATGAGTTGACAATGAACATCCTGTATAGGAAAGTATGCTAGAGTCAATTGTAAGGCCATATATCTGATACCTAAAGCTTAGCCAAAACTGAGTCATACAATATGACAATGATCCCAAGCCCACCATCAAATCTACAACAGCATGGCTGAAAAAGAAACAAATCACAGTGTTGTAATGGCCCAGTCATTTTCTGCTCCCCAAACCCATTAAAATGCTGTTGTTGGACCTTAAGATAGTTGTGCATAAATAAGTGCCCACAAACCTCAATGAACTGAAGCAACAATTTAAAGAGGAGTGGGACAAAATTGCAATAGCGTTATTTCTGCTAAATGACAAGCTATTGATTCATGGGGTGTACTTAGTTTTCACCATTGAACATGATGTCAACTTTTTATACAAATTCACATGCAAGCACATTATTTTATTTCTCTTGAAAGAAAATTGAATGTCTTGTTTATAAATTCCAATTTACAATTTATCATTAGTGTTTTGTTTTCATACATTATGAACACCTTGAATAGAACAAGTGTGTTCCATAAGACTTATTAACTAATTTAATCTCTATGGCATGAGCCCAAAAGCTGTAAGTTCTGCTTAGATCAGCTACATCAGCTGATCTTTTTTAGACAATTTCTAGAACACTCTGTAGGTCTCATGATACTGTCTTTCTCCAGTCTAAACATATTGCTAATACTTGGCTGCTTAAAAAGAACCTGTCACATAGTTTTTGCCCCCCTGGCTGAGGACAGAATAAGGTAGAGTCAGACATGCTGTTTTCAGCACTGTGTCCCTTATTCTGTAAGATGCTGTAGTTTTCATGTATTTAACCCCTTAAGGACCCGGCGTTTTTTTTGGGCGCCAGGTTCGTTTTTCCCTCCTCGCCTTCTGAAAGCCATAACTTCTTTATTTTTCCACCTATATAGACACGAGGGCTTTTATTTTGCGGGACAAGATGTACTTTCTAATGGTGTATTCACTATACTATAGAATATACTGGGAAACCGCAACAAAAATTCCAAGTGGGACAAATTGTGAAAAAAAATGTATTTTCGCCATGTTTGCGGGGGTTTTGCTTTTACGACGTTCAATCTTTGGTAAATATAATGTGTTATCTGTATTCTTCAGGTTTGTACGCATCCGGCAATACCAAACATGTAGGGTTTCCGTTATGTTTTGGGTCCCGTAAAAAAATTCCAAAACTTTTCTATTTTGAATTTGCGCCACGGGCCATTTGTGCGACCAATAACTTTTTGTACAAAACCCCTACGGACTCGTGAGGGGCTTTTTTGCGGGCTGAAGTGACTTTTTATCCTACTTTTGGAAAAGGCTCGATTTTTTGATTTTTTTATTCCATTTTTTGAGTGACGTAAAATGACCAAAAAACGAAATTTGGCGTTTGGAATTTTTTTTTTCTACGGTGTTCGCGTACGGGTAAATGATGTTATATTTTTTAGAGGGGGATTTTTCGGATGCGGCATCCCAAATATGTGTAACTTTTTTTTATTTTAATGATTTTATTTGTAAAAATGGGAAAGGGGGGTGTTTTGAACTTTTAATATTTTTTTTGTTTTTTAAAATTTTTATTATTTTTTTTTAAACTGTAACATTGAGGGCCCCCTTGGTATTGACCACTGGGTGGCGCGATTTTTAAATAAACCAAAATGCTTCATGGCAATGCGGGGTGAAAAAGATGGGGGTTTTCCCCCACTTCTGTCTGCGGAGGGAAGTGGGGCAAACCGGCCAGGGTAAGTGAGGGGAGCCTTCCCAAGGCCCCCCCCAAAAATGCCGTGATGGGATCGGCGCAGCATAGGCGTTATCCGCACCGCACCGATCGGCGTTAATTCAGACCCCCGGGGCCATTTTGCCGGGGGTGTCTGATGGGTAAAACAGGGCAGGGGGAGCCACCCCCGGCGTGTTTTGGGCCGGGTTTTAGCGGCGATTTGCCGTAAACCCGGGGCTGTGCAGGGGGGTCGGGAGCGACCCCCCTGCAAAGCCCTTGGGGCCCCTGGGCGTACTAACGCCCAAGGTGTTAAGGGGTTAATGCTTAAATCTGCAGTTTTCAGCCAAAAGATTTTAATTCGAAGAGTCCTTCAGAGTGTCATTTTTTTTCAAACCCGCCCCCCTGGGGCTAGCCCCGCCCCCTTCAATGACAAACCTATTATTTTGAAACATGTGAATAATGTCAGTAGGTGGGTAGCTTTTGGGGGTGGAGCTAACACCTGCTCATGAATAAGATTTGAGGGGTAAATCTCTAAAACTGCTCATCTTACAAAATAAGGGGCACAGTGCGGGGGAACGCAGGTCTGACACTAGTTTCTTTGCCCTCAGCAAGGGGGAGCACAACCTATGTGACAGGTTCACTTTAAAAATGATCTGTGGTATTGCCTAAAAAATCTGTGTTAGTAAAATACTTTGTTTCATGTGAAATAACAATTCTGTTGCATATTCCCTTATAACTTTGTGTTGTGTTGTTCCTCTATTTTTCCCTTTAGAAAGTATTATAAATCCCCCAGCTGGGTGTTATCAATTGGGGTTGTGTCCTTTCATCAGTCAGCACTGATTGGACAATGTCAGACTGGACAGGGGCACACCCACAATTGGTAAAACCCATCTGACAGATTCAATAATACATTTTTAGAAGGAATGAAAGAGGAACAGTACAACAGAATCATAAAAGAAGATGCTCCTGAACTGTTATTTCACAGAGAATACAAGAATTAGCTCAAATTCATGTTGGAAACGACCAAAGGTCTTTAAAGAAGAATTTACTTTAAGAATTTTGTTTGGGGTAGACTGGATGGAAATTTTGCTTAGTTTAAGATGCTTTCAGGTTGGTGAAGTCTCTTTAAACTTCACTGATTAATTTACTTAATTTATCCAAGATCTTAAATTTTTTTTAAGTGTATTGATATTAAGCAGACGGTTTTCTTTCAGTACTACTTCTCATGCTATCTTATGTTGGAATGTAGGTTTTGGATTCTCCATCAGCTCAGAACTTATCTAATAAATAACTCGCCATTTGGGATCCTGGGATTTCTTATCATGATTATCATGGGGGTCGAACTACTGGTGAGTAAAACTTTAAATTGCCTTTTTTTCTTTTTTCCTATAAGTCACAGAGAACTCTGTTTGAATAGTGCCAACCAGTAGTTGTTTAGGTGAAGTTGAAATACAGTTTCGATAGAATTGATCCAGTCTTACAAAGGTCCCTTTCTGAGTATATTAATTCTTTGTTTCATAATATCACAAGGTATTATGGAAAAGGAGCTGAGAAGTTCAAGCGCCCTCTATTGAATGTAACAAATCCTCAATTTGCTTCCGAATCAATGAATCTTTAGAGGGCAAAATAGGATATTAGCCAAGCCAGTATCACACATCTGCAGACAGCTGTTTCAGAGTTTTGCCCCTCATCAATGCAGAGCAGAGCGATGCTGGCTGGGTGGGAGGCAATGAGTGGCTCAGAAAGGGGAATATCTCTCCTTTTGTTTCATAATATACTACTGCGCGTCTCTTTCACAGCCTTTTTATTTTATGTTCTGTTATGCTGTGTTGAGGACATAAATCAAGATACATTTTTAATGTAGACATAGTTTGCAGAACAGTGAAATGATGATGGAAATCCTTAAAAGTCAGTAAAAAATTTGGTTAGCCATTATTATGCTTCTGTTCAGGATCCATATAACATGGGTCACAAAAAGTAAAGGTTTAAGTCCCCAGCTGCATTACTGCTCAATGCAAGAGCTTTTAATGTTTAATTAATGACTGGATCAAATTGGTGCCATAATTTTGCCACGAGCAAGTGACTACAAGTACAGTAATATGTATCTATTTTAGGAGAATTTCTGTGTCTTTATCTTTTTCATGATCTTTTTGGTTTTTGGGAATTGCTTCGGGCTTGCTGTGTCCAGTTGTAATAAAAAAGCCAAATATGTTTTAATTGTGTATAACTTTGGATATATTAAAGGAGTTGCCCAAGAATTTTAAAAAAATTAAACAAAATTTCCAGTTTAGATGCAGAAGGCTGTTGATCAGGTCTCATAGCCCTTTCCCTATGCTACTTTCCGAACTACTTTAGGAACTTTGCCCTCAACAACCATTATTCTAGCAATTATATCAATCGACCTTCTTCTTAGACCAATCAAATCCCTTCTACTACATGTGTAAAATAAGGTGTTAGTTGAAAGACAGGGGTTTAAGATCACAGCATTGGCAGATGACTTATATCTGATTCTCTCCTCTGGGGTTCTAAATGATTTCAGGGGGTTCATTGGCCCCCCTTGCTAACTTTAACTATAGATAGGTGCAAATAACATCATCACTAAGGAAAAAGAAGGCTAAAATGTAACTTTTACTGATGATTCAAGCAATTATATCAATCGACCTTCTTCTTAGACCAATCAAATCCCTTCTATTACATGTGTAAAACAAGGTGTTAGTTGAAAGACAGGGGTTTAAGATCACAGCATTGGCAGATGATTTACAGGTGACATTGGCCCTCCTGTGCTATACTTTACCTATAGATAGGTGCAAATAACATCATCACTAAGGAAAAAGAAGGCTAAAAAAGTAAATTTTATGATGATTCAAGAATTATTCAATCGACCCTTTTCTTAGACCAATCAAATCCCTTCTATTACATGTGTAAAACAAGGTGTTGTTGAAAAAGGGGGGTTAAGATCACAGCATTGGCAGATGATTTACAGGTGACATTGGCCCTCCTGTGCTATACTTTAACTATAGATAGGTGCAAATAACATCATCACTAAGGAACAAGAAGGCTAAAATGTAACTTTTACTGATAAATTGTAAACTTAGATAAATAAAATACCCTACTGATTATAGGCTATAACTGGCTTTTTATGGGTGTAATTGATTCACCGAAGTTGCAGCAAAGAGCATAGCATAAAATACACTAAAGCAAAGGCCTTAACCACACTAATTATTCTCCCGTTTTTCTAACTGACACTGCCATCGACTCTGCTCAATAGCTCAATCTTGTGAACATCTTCACAAACTCAGTTCATGAACTCTAAATTCTACGTTCTAAATACCCAACACTTCCTATCCCATTATTTGCCTGCTTATGTTTACAGCTATATATGCTTATTTCCCACCACAGAATGGAACACCACATTCCATACAGTCCTTATAGGGTTTTTTGAGATTTTCATGGCCATGGCTAAGGTAAAATAAATAATAGGTAGTCACTTCTCCCTTCGCCACCTTTCCAGAGCTGACGGAGCTCCAGTGGAGATCACATTCATTGCTCACATTAACAAACATTGGCCTCAGCGGTCATTTGCCGTACATGCAAGCAGTGACCACTGAAGCCATTGATTTTTCACAAAAGCACCTGCAATATGGCTACCCATTCTTTCTGGTGTACAGACTTCTGATCCCCTTCCTTTTGCCAGATATATATTTTACCACTGATCTTATATTACTCCCTCAAAAAGATAAAGATGGACATCTATCTAGAAGAAACTATTTGGCCTGCATGCAGACTTTGCCCTTTGAAAGAATGCAAATGTTAGTCAGCTCACCACTTGATATGGATGGCATCCGCACGTGTCCCGTCCAGAGCAAGACAATCCAATGAAGCAATGTGAATGACACAGCGGTTCCAAAAGTGTCCAGTTAAATATCACATGTTTATTGTCGATCCATTAAAATATAAGGAGAACCCTCCACAGCATAGCAAAATTACCCCAGTGAGCGCCGACGCGTTTCGGGTGACATCCACCCTTAGTTATGCCATTGCTTCATTAGACTTTGCCCTTTGCCTGTGGTTATGCTGAGTGGTTCAAACATTTTGATTTGGTGTTACGGGCTTTACCTATCTAACTGCTTTTTTGCCCTCCAATACACTCTGGAGCCTATTTGGCTAGGTGGACCCCAAACAATGTTGCTGTGATTAGACAAGTGGTTGTTGCCACTCACTTCTGGTGACCTGCAGGTGCTCATGTGGCATCTGACGCTGAGCCTATCTAAAAAAAAAAAAAAAAAAAAAGTATTCTAATGTTGTTATTTAACTACTTTAGAAACTACTACTTATTTTGGAATTTAGACTGTGAGCCCCAGTACGGTCATGGACCAATGTGAATAATGACAATCTCTGTACAGACATAAGGAATTTAATGGTGCTATATAAATGAATACAAAAGTTCAATAAAAACATTAATTGTTTAAATAAAACAGAACATAGGTTACTGATCTGTTAAATCTCCTACCGCTCCAGAACCTTCCTGCGGTCATCTCTGCTTGTCTTTATTTCTTTTTCCTGCAGCAATGATCTGCAGTGTATCCGAGCGGCCATAGACAATGAGCAGCTTCAGCAGTGATAGCAGTATGTATAGCACCAGATTGCTGCGGCCAGTAATTGTCTGTATAGCGTATGCAGTGTTATTACTGCAGGAAAACAAAGACTGGTGGGGACCAGTGAAGCATAGGCATTGGAGTGGCAGGGGATTTTATAACATGAAGTTTGTTTCATTCTTAAAACTCCTTTACAACCCCTGGAGGTGTTTTTCCAGTATTGGTAAAAAAGGGCCTGCTTTCTTTTCAGGGACTGCGTCACATCTGTCGTTGGGTTGTGTCTGGAACTGCAGGACAGTTTAGTTATGCGGTTTAGACGTTATTCACACCAGTAAATCTGTGTAAGACTATTGTGGTTTTCTCATAATGACAACTTCTCACCTCATCTGAATGGTGGGGTTTCAACTGCTGGGACCCCTATTTATCATAACAGGGTTCCACTGATCCCCATGTCAATGGAGCAGTGGTGGACTATGCACACTGTCATCCCATCAAGACTCTGTGGGACTACCACTTGATTATCCTAATTCCCATATAGACAAGACAGGGTCCTCATTTCTTTTTTACCAGTCTGTCATGTGTTCATGTTTATTGCATTTAAACCCCTTTTTCATATCTACAGTGCCCTGGAATTAATGTCAATTTAAAATAAATAATAATCAGATGTCATATATGATCTTCTAAGGTCATTCATGATAGAACTTGTTTCATTGAATATTATAACATATGTTCTTTCTCGTAATAACAACTTATTACCTTTAAGCGTCTTATTGGTGGGGGTTCAACCTCTGGGACCCTCACTTATCATTACAGCAAAGGGTCCCATGATCCCCGTTTCAGTGGAGCAGAGTATGCACACTACAATCCCCTCCAAACTGTGCTGGACTGTGACTTGGCTATCCCCCTAACTCTTTTCTACCAGTCACTCGTTCATGTTTATACCCCTTTTTATATTCACAATGCCCTGGAATTAACGACGCTTTAAAATAAATAATCAGATGTTATATATTTGCTAATATCCTACATGATGGTACTTGTTTCATTGAATATAATGACATTGTTCTTGACATTGTAAATCTCTAATTGTTTTTGACAATAATTTTTTTCCCCTGTATTTTAGGTTCTAAGTTTCTTCTATCGTTGGTTGCTTACAGTTGGTTTGTTGGTTTTTGCTTTCTGGCCAGTGCCAATGAAGATATTGGTTCAAGCAAAGGTATAATAAACAGCATTTGTATTAACAAGCAAAGGGGTCCCTTAACATACAATATTAATTGGTTCTTGGGAGGAACATTGTTTGTTGAAAACATTGTATGCTGAAATCATAACTATGAAAAACCGGTAATTGGTTTGAAAGCCCAAAAATGTCACCCGACATAGTGAAAAGTAAAGATTAAGAAAATGAAGTAGATAACTAATACAGCTAAAGCAAGTCCTTACATATAAAAGTTGGAAATCCCTTTCTATTTTGAGGACAGGAGCTTCTTTGGGTCATGTACTTTATACATAATGTATCAGAAAAAAAGAAAATGGGGCCCTCATCTGGTGTCCAAGGAAGTTACTCATCCTGGGACATGGAAAGAGCAGTACAGAATATGTAATACTGCACTGTACTGTAGAGAGGTGCAACTAGCCCACCAATCACTGCATGTACTTCACTAACACAGATGTTTATCCAGTAATATATTCATGATAATTAGTTGGATCTTCCAGTCAGTCATGTGTCGCAGAACAGCAGTGTCCGAGTTTGACTTCAAGATACAGCGTCACAATGTCCCATGAAAAACCATTGCATGTTGAAAATATTGTATCCTAAGACCAATGTAACTTGAGTGACCACTGTAATAAAGATAATTATTAGTGAAGCCACCCATGTATAAATTAAGGCATTCATTTAATGCCTAGTTTATTTGTTAGGCAACGTTGTTTCATTTCTCATAGAAATTTAACCCGATCATTACAGTAGGCAGTTATCAGTATTTTTGGTTTTCCTTTTTTGTCACGTCTTAAACTATGTTATCAAGAAACTATTTAGTGTTTGTAAAGCTTTTTCCCCCAATTCATCTTGCCTATGCTGCATGCTTAACATGCAGAACTATGCTTAGAAAACAGTAGGATTAATTTTGCTGTTCTGTCAGTTCTACTCGTGTACATGATCTCCCACAGCGCTGTTACCGATATTTACTTTTCTATTTTTTGTCCTTTGCAGATAACAACTGTGAGTTGGGTTCTCTTGTGCTTGCTGCTGGCAGTGTTTCCCTTGATGCCTGTTGTTGGAAGGGAGCCCAACATCACTCTGGTGTAAGATCAACATTGTCTTCTTAAAAGCTTTAGATCACATTTAGTATGCAGTGATTCTGTGCATCTTGTCAGACACGTGAGTGATTGTGGCATCAGGGGAGAAAAGTAGGATGTTATTTCAATAATGAAACAACCTTCTAGCTTTGATTGGGCTCCTGATGGTTATTCCATTGTGCAAACAATTGACTTTGATAGTTTATAATGCTATTTTCTACTTGTTTGTTTTGATACTGCTTGTTCCTTTATTTATTTGTTTATTTCTGGTGGGTATTTTTTTTTTAAGTAAGCAGATGTCAAGGCTTCAACCCTTACTAGGGATCATTTGCTTGCTATAATGAAAGTACCACTTCATATGTAGACACCCTGCTGAGGTTGTTTTGCAAGAAATGGTGGCAGGGAGGGGCAGCCGGAGTCTCTTAAAGGCTTCTCTGCTTTTATAGTAGAAGGATTGCTAGCTTCAATATTTGCAGGATCATGTAATTTAAAGTAGGCATTGTAAATGCATAGAAAATCATGGCAGGACTCCGGTCAAGGACATTGCTTATCCGGCCTACTCAGGTTGGTTGCCCGCCTTCTCTGGGCATATCCTGTTCAGTGGAGAGCAGTTACAAAGACCATCTTTTGCAATGGAGGTTCAGTCCCCTTCTGCATTACAAAAAGATGAAAATGAAACCGCAAATATATTTAAATAAAAAAAAAATACTGACCTCTTCAGTGACCTGCTGTATCTACGTATTCATGGAATATATGTATTTCATTGCCCAAGCTATGTATATTGGAGATTTGCTCCAAAACTAATGCCTTTTATGTTGGCACACAACATCAGAATTGGATATTGGCAGTATGGCCTTAGAGTTTGAAATTTCTCAACAGTATTTGTCACCTGCACCTCAAGAACATCTCCAGAATCCGTCCTTTTCTCACTGTGGAAATAACTCAAACTCTCATTGTTACTCTTATTCTTTCTCTTCTTGACTACTGTAACTCCCTACTTGTTGGTCTTCCTCTCTGTAAACTCTCCCCTCTCCAATCTGTCCTGAATGCAGCAGCCAGGCATGTCTTTCTTTCCAGCCGCTATACTGATGCCTCTACCCTGTGTCAGTTACTGCACTGGCTGCCTATTCATTACAGAATACAACATAAACTCATCACTCTCACCCATAAGGCTCTCCACAGCGCTGCACCCCCCTACATCTCCTCCCTCATCTCTGTCTACCACCCTACCCGCTCTCTCCGCTCTGCTACTGATCTAAGATTACACACCTCACTCATCCGAACCTCCCATGCCCGTCTCCAAGATTTTGCACGTATTGCACCAGTTCTCTGGAACATGTTACCCCATGTGATCAGGCACACTCACAACCCTCACAGTTTTAAGTGCGCTCTGAAAACTCATCTTCTTAGACAAGCCTATCAAGATCCCTAATTGTTAACCCCCCAAATTCTGTCACACATTCGTCACTTCCTGCGCTTTGGAAACTACAGGCACTTATCTGTCTATAGATGTATGGTTGGGATGGCAGGTTCATCCACTTTTTATGTATACTACCCTATATTTATGTAACATGGCTGGTCCATTGTAAACCAAGCACTTGTCACCCTTTGTTTCACCCATACACCCTAATAGATTGTAAGTTCTTACGAGCAGGGCCCTCATACCTTGTGTCTCATTTGTCAGTAGCTTTTTTATAATGTAATGTCTGGTTTGTCTGTGCTTATTCCCTCTATATTGTAAAGTGCTGCGGAATACGTTGGCACTATATAAATAAAGATTATTATTATTATTACATTTTGTTGACATGTGACAGATAGCAGCAGAGGATCAGTCTGACAAAATGGCATCTGACAAGAATGCCTGTAAAGCAAAGGTGTGTAATTGAATTCCCCCGTGTGGAAAAAATTGCACCTATTGGCATTCATCGACACTTTCTGAACGGTTACATACAGTGGATGTTAGCAGAGTGAGGCAGTGGGTGGTAAATTTCAATGGTGAGGACTGTGATGTAGAAGACAAGACACATTCCAGAGGCTGTGCATAGATTTGGTGCAGGTTTTTTCAAGCTCTTGTTTATGGTTGGTCACAACGCGAAGAAACCCTAATTTCAAGCATCACAATAGCAGAATTATTTACGTATACATAGTCAAACCAATAAAACATCCTACTACTATATACCAATTAAGTGACAGATATAATACAATAACCCAACAGCTACTGTTATCTCAACAATTAAGTCTTACCATTCTTCCTTATAATTAGTCTGCTGGTATTTTGGGTAGTTAATCGGCCTGTGAGTAAAACAGTATCTACATGGTTCTCCGCGTCCCCATTGTTGTTCTGCACATACTTAAAGCTGCAATGTGGAACCATATGGATACTGATTTTTTTGCAGCCTGTTATAGTTAATTATGAGAGAGAATGATAAGCTTTGGTTGGTGAACCAATATTAGGTGTTGGTTATTGTATTATATCTGTCACTTAATTGGTATATGGTAAAAAGATGTTTTATTGGTTTGTTGTTTTATATGTGATTTTATACCTTTGACAGAATGAAGGGAATCCATCACATAGTTACATAGTTAGTGCAGTTGAAAAAAGACGTGCCCATCAAGTTCAACCAAATATTATGTGATAGACACGTTGACCAAAAATGTGACAGAAAATGCGGATAAGACTGCCTCGTAATGTTACGGCCCAATGCTTGTAATATGGTCTTGAATGGAATCTTCTGCTAAATGATCGGTTTAACTTCTGTTTGCACGATGTTTTCTGTCCTGAAACAGCCACGCTGACAGATACATTGTTTGCGATGATCTGTCATTTATTGTGTTATGTAATGCAGTGAGGGCTGTTCCTAGGATAAATTAGTGTTTAGGGCAGGGAAAAGAAATTTCTCTCCCTCCCCCATTAGCATGTTGTGCCACGCTGCAGCAATACAGTGCATAACCATTAACTACTGCCTGAATATACAAAAAGCTATAGCATAAAGTGATATATAAAACTACTAAATAATAGTCATACAATTACCAAAACAACACCGCCACACAAAACCAGAATCCCAAGGCTAATATTACCAATAATCCTACTAAGACCAAATACAGCCACATCACCTCCACATCACCACCACATAGTGACTGAATAATACTGCCACACCATAACAGCATATCATCATCACATAGTGACTGAATAATACCGCCACATCATGAACACACATCACAAACACACAGTGAGTGAATAATACATCATACCATTACTGAATATAAACCAACATTACCTCCATACGGTTACCATAGAGTGATAGTTACCAGTTGTACACAGGCTCTGCAGACATACGTCATTACATCCAGTAATATAACTAATCTTACATCCAGTGACGCATAATAGAGGTCTTCTCTGAGTCAGTCTCTTCTTTGATGAGTTGTTCTCTTCCCCTTTTTTTCCTCCAGCTGGCCCAGAACACCATGACAACTTCTCCTGGCCACAACTAATCCCTGTAGAATTTTCCAAACAAAAATCTGAGACTCCTAACTTCTCAGGCAGTTCCATACTAATCCCTTTCTCTGTATAAACTCCACATGTATATAGTGCCCCAAATGGTAATAATGACTCCCTTGTGCCTCTAACAGTAAAAGTGTCCCCAAATGATTATGGGACTCCCATTTGTGCACCACATTTTAGTCAGGTTTTGTGTCCCCATAGAAGTAAAATTCTGCAATATATATATATATGTGTGTGTGTGTGTGTGTGTGTGTGTGTGTGTGTGTGTGTGTGTGTGTGTGTGTGTGTGTGTATATATATATATAATGGCACAGCGTGTTATCTCACCTTTTTCAATGGCCTTTGTTTACGGATCAGGGCAGATAACACAAAAACAATGATATCACGGTCAAGATGTACTCTGCTACATCTGTAGGTAGATATATGTCCCCTGTATGAAAATATAGTCCCCTTGTAGTTAGGTATATACCCCCTGTAGTAGGCATAGCCCCCTGAAGGTAAATGTAGCCTCCTTGTAGGTAAATATAGCCCCCTGTAAGTAATTATATACTCCCTGTAGGAAAATATAGCCCTCCTGTAGGTATATGTAGCCCCGTAGGCAAGTATAGCTCGCCTGTAGGTAGCTATAGGCTGGTGTAAAAGCTCCCCTCTGCCTGTTTCCCGGCAGAGCTGGGACATTGCTTTTGACATTTCCTGAGCCAGAAGCCTAAGGCAGCCTAGCCTTCTGGCCTTGGAAACTCAGTGTTGCAGAGAGCATAATGACACTGCTGCATCTCACCCTTTGCTCTGTTGATGTGTATATATAGGAATCGGGTCAGAAGGGTAATGAACTTTCCCTTCTTTTTCCCTGAGAAGCAGCTGTCCAGTTAGTGTGCAGCTACTAACTCTGCATTGCCGTTTTAAAACGGAGTGAGTGGCACCCTGGGCGACTACCCACCTCCCTGCATCTAGGAATGGCCCTGACTGTAGTTTTATCGCATTTAATGCTCAAATATGGCAGCACAGAGTTCACTAAATACATGAACGGGTGTTAGCCATGCCCACCCACCAATAGCCGTGCCCATCAACTGCTGATTCTGCCTATTGCTATGAATAAGTAGAAAACTGAATAGGTGACAGGTGGGAGTGGCTAGCAGCAGGTGGGCATGGTTAATTCCAGCACATGAATGACCGGGAATCTATCAACAATTTTTTTCATTAATTAAAACAAAATACTGATCCATTGTCTTTTCTTCTTAGTAATTTTTATTTTGTGACTATAGATTTTTTAATTCTGATTTTTTTTGTATATTTTTATGGGAGCAGCCATCTTGGCTGATCTGCTTTTAACAGCATTTAGAGAGATGCTCTACAGTGGCTTCATGGGCATAGGAGCCTGTGAACAGGAGCAGACCCATTGACTTCTATCAGAGAGTTTTCTAGGCATGCTCTGTGATTTGAGAAGAAGTTACTGTGCCAGAAGGGTGAAAAGTGAATACCTCCTATAGTGAATGGTTGATCCTTTCTTTTCTACACATTGGTGTCAACACTGCTTGTACTGATAATGTTGAGACTCCTGAAAAATGTCTTCTACAGAACAGGAAGTGTCAGACTATTATGAGGCCTAGTGGCCAAAGGGAAAACTGCGGGATTTCAGGAGTTTTTAAAAATATTAATAGTGATATAGGAAATAAAAAAACACAACCAGTAATTCTTAAAAAATGTGTTTAACTTAAAAACATGAGTTAAACAATGGGTAATTTTCTGACTCTTTTCTGGACCCTTTTCTGCCAAACCTGAGTATTAATTCCTATAACACTCAGTTATTGCAAATTGTACGACCACAAGAAACAGCGGTCTGCCTAGTTTTCTGCCCTTAGTCAGGGCAGCTCAAGCTATTTAAATTTTCCTTTTAAAGATAAAAAAAAAATCTTTTTAAAAAATGGGTTGTCAGACAAAAAATGTTGAAAATTTCGAAAAAAAACAGGGATACTGTTTCTGACATAACAAAATAAGATGCGTTTCTCCACCATCAAATGGTCAAGATGTCAGCCCAAATTAAAATTTTGGGGGTCAGAATTTTGTAATCTTTTTGGGCACTGCATTCCTCTGATTTCGTACTTTGGTTGAACATGCTGAAGTGTTACGTACTGAACATCTATGCGCTTCTTTAAAGTTGTTGGTCAGTATCTTGGTTCAGGAAGAGGCTTAATAAGAATGCATTTTAGTTTTCATATTACCATGCTATACTCACAAGGAAAGTGGTTCTGCTGACCCATACTTAGTTCAACTTAAGCTTCATTAACCTGCAGGAGGTGCTGGTGTCTTTCTAAAGACCTAAAGCTGCCCGATCAATAATAAATTTTGTCTTCTCGGGACGGGGCAAGATAAAATTCGTGCGGGTACCATTTAGCCTACAGCCAGCCAGATATGAAGGTAAATAAATAAATAGAATGTTATGTATTAAAGCCATTTGAGCACATTGGTATTGGTTCAGTAACTTTATTAATGCATTACTTTTCTTGCATTGAACCTTAGTTACAGGCTATAGTATTATTAAAATGGCTACTAAGTGCTGTTAATGGGATTCTGAGTGGTGGAAAACCCAAATATCCTAAGAAAAAAATAGATCTTCAGTCCCACTTCTCAGAAGATGTAAACTGTCCCAGGGATTAGGAGGTTAAAGGGGTTTTGCCACGATCTAATGTTGACGGGGTTTACCCCCCAAAAGGGGTTTTTTAAATCACTTTTCTAAATATAGTCATTAAAAAAGGGAAGCCTTTGAGGTACAGTTTTGACTTACATCCCTTTACTTTCCTGACAGTTAATTAACACGACCAGAGCTGACAGGACTGATCTGGCCAACTTTTCGTTGTTTGATTTAATCTGATGGCGGGGAACAAAACATATTTTAAAAGGACTGGGAAAAGATCCTGTGTTTTTGTAAAAGGAATCCACTGGTTGTAATGGTAATTATTTAGTAAACATGCATCACTCCCTGCTCAGCCCTCCTCTCCCCCTGTGCTTTTCATGAACAAAAAAAGCACTCCCCTGCCAGAGTTATCTTTTTCCCTGAGCAGATGGGGGGGGGGAGAAACTTGTGTAAATACAGTTACCCCTTGGGGAAATTAGCCAAAAACTTTTTGCTCAAGTACAGAGACTGAGTATCGGGAACTGCAGGGGAAAGTGGAGTGATGACATCACAGGGGAGGTCTTTTTTTTTTTAAATGCAGAAAAACAACAACCTTTTTCAAGCCTCAAGAGGGGAGTATCACCCGTAAGGGGTGAAAAAAATCACTTCTTGGCAAAACCCCTTTTAAACCAAAGAAAAAGTTATGGGCAAATGTTTACTAGGCATCAGACTATGTTTTCATGATGCTTTTATCAACTGTAATAAGTTAAAATATTGCCTTAGATTTTCTAGTATCATTTGCATCTGCTGGTTTCATATTTAAAAAATCAAATCACTATTGATGTTACATAAGTGGCGAATTGAATTCAGAAACACGGAGGCAACCTTGTTGTTAACAGATAAAATAAGTAAATATATAGTGCTGACAGATTAAAAGCATAACCATATAAAATAGCTTTTATTGTGATAACTGAAGTGCCTCTTTTATTTTATGGTACAAATATGCCAGTTTATTTTATAACAGGTGAATATAGTACAAATTTTGCCCGTACAAAAATAAGCAAGACGCCAAAGCATTTTAACGCTCACTTAATTTGGGATAAAAAAAAAATCTACTGTTGAGGATCTGAAAGCCATCATCACCACAAGGTGCAAAAAAACAAAACTAAGTGCAACACTTTTTCAGGTAAAATAGGGTCATAGTCAATATTACTGAATGTTACTCCCTAGAACACTCAGTAATTTTGATAATATTGCTATTGGGAAATTTTTTGAAAAAATTTTTTCAATTTTTTTTAGTCATTCAAAAAAAATCTTTTATTTAAAAAATGGAACAATAAGGAAATTATATATCTTTATTTAAAGCGGGTGCCCGGAAAAAAAAAAATGCATGGAAAACACCAGAAGTCCCGAAGTTATACACTTTATTAGTATACCTTCACTCTCAGCATAGTTTTCGTTTCCTCCCTCAGCATTTTGTGTTGGAACATCAGGAGAGCATGTGAACGAATAGGCTTGGCTCAACCAGCGTTTCCAGCCACACCCTTCTTCTT
The DNA here is from genome assembly GCA_025379985.1 of Phyllomedusa bahiana. Taxonomy (NCBI): domain Eukaryota; kingdom Metazoa; phylum Chordata; class Amphibia; order Anura; family Hylidae; genus Phyllomedusa; species Phyllomedusa bahiana. The sequence goes on along the minus strand of JAODAL010005172.1, from coordinate 9,044 downwards.
CCAAAATGGAAAAAAAGATTAAAAACTAACCTTTTAGACTTGTTCTATTCAAGTGCCGTCGCCAGCCCTGGTGCACCCCCCAATGATGTCATGATTGATGGTCACGGGTCACTGCAGCCAATCACAGGCCTTGGTGTCACATGTCGTAGTGAATGTGACGTTATTGGGCGGGTGTATCGGGAGTGGTGATGGCACTAGAATAGAGCCGATTTAAAAAGCAACTATGGGATTTGTGTTCCCATTGTCCTCTGTAGCCCTGATACCACTGACAGCAACTCGATGATTTATGTGTTGGGTGACTATCAGCAATACCAAGGCAATGTATACCACTGTATAATGGGATGCAATACTGCCTTTTCTCGGCGGTATAGGTTGCCATACCTTCTGGCCTATGTCTTCAATCAAAATTTACTGGCAATTAACATTGCCCGTAGCAATTTAAGTCTAGCACTAGCTATCTAGTGGAAATTCCAAATTGACCGGTGATTAGCAGGCCAGTTGGCAACCATATGGCTGGGAGGTTAGAAGGGGGGGGGGGGGGTGATTTCTGCAGTGGTAAAAGATTGTGTTTTCGGCTGTGTTACTTGAGAGAAAGGTAAGACTGTTTGGTGAATACAGTAGTATAGGTAGGGCTTGCCCTTGATTTTGGGCTTAGAAAGGTGATGTTATGACTACTAAGGAAAAGGTGGGGGCACTGCTGTAACTTTTAGCAAACAGAAGACACCGCTGTATCTACTGATGGGGAAAAAAAGCAAACACCCTACTATCAACTGCAGGGGACAAGCCAGCTGTGAGAGGATATTCTGCCCCTACTTGAGCACCGTACTGGGTGCAGCTATTTTTTTATTTTATTATAACCATCTAAAATGTTAGTAGTTATTTCAGACATACTGTAACATCTTTCCTGGAAGTATTAATAGAAAGGTTAACTTTTACCACCTTTACATGGTTATTTAGAGTTTTATGCCCATAAGAAACCTTTGCAAGTCTGTATGTGTTTCTGGACTTAGAAAATAGTCATTTGATAAGCATTAGATCAGCAGTGCACCGTTATGAAACAGATTGAGATATATAAGTATTTTTATAACAAATTGCTGTCTCCCTCTTTCATTATAAGAAGCAATGAACCATACTTCTAAGGTCAACAAATACTTCAGAGAATGCACTCCTATTTGAAATATTTCACATCTTCCCCATAACCCACATGGTCACCACTAAGGACAAAACATAAGCCACAACAAATACAAGATTAATCTGTTGTCTTCTGTAGAGCCCTGTTCAGCTTGTTGATAATATGATCGGCTTTGGTTCCAATTGTCAGAACAAATGTCATGTGCTCTATTATGAGCTTGATAATCCTTTTAGACAGTACAAGGCTAGAACAAATAGTGTCTGAATGTTCACTTAGACAAGAAAATTGACCTGGCCTGTATATTTCTACAGTATTAAATATGTTCTTGTGTCTGTATGCTTATCTGTAATAGGAAGATGTACTTGTGGTTTTATTAAATGTATGCATACACAGCCGAATTATTCTGGTAGCAGCTGCAGGCTGATTTCCAATATCCTGTGCTGCCTCCTGGCATCTCTCTCTGAGTGCAGCTGGAACACATATTCGGACAGGCACATATTCTGGTCAGTTAGTGCCGTACATCAATATGCCTTCCAACTTACATATGTGTAATATGGATGAGAGAGATGTCAGCTGGGACTGGAAAAGTGGCCAGATTTACAAAGGTCAATTCTTCTTTGTTTTGGGAGGATGTTTTTGAACAGTGTGGAGTACTTTTTTAAGCATTTTAGTGCTTTCTGCAACTTTTTTTTTTAGTTTATACTTAATTTTTTATAGTGATATGATATAGGTCCAGGACTATAGGACCTGCAAGTACATGTTTTACTGTAGAAAATTTTCATTACTCTAAACCGTGCATTAAAAAGAAAAATACAAAATCTACCCTAATCATCTCAGCAAAAAATTATTTCAACAAAGCCTGGATTATATGAACAGTGCCTTATCTAACCATGATTTTGGTAAAATATGGGAAGTTGTTTCACCCCCCCCAAAATAAAAAAAAACCCTTTTAAAAAAGAATGTTTTACATTCCATTTTAAAAAAACAAACAAAATTTTTGCTTTTGTCCCCTTCTGTATCGGTAAAACTTCAGTTAAAACACTCAGAGGGGGAATTGCAAGGGGGGCGCTAAGTACTCAGATTTACATGCCCCAGGGTCCAAAAAAATGCATTGCCCGGTTTTTATTACAGCATCTTGAAAAATTAAAATAAAAATTTCCAAAAAAATTTTTATAAAATTTCTAATAAATTTTATTTGTTCCCATTGAAATTTTGAGGAATATAATTATTAATTTTTTTTAAAATTATATAAAAACAATCACTATGAAAAAGTTTTTGGGCCCCCCAAAAAACTTAATCAATTTAGTTCAAAATATTTGGGGTTGTTTGAAACCCGCCATTTCTTTTTATATATCTAATAACTGATGGACCCCAGTAATTTTCCCCCGGTTTAAATGGGGGTTTTATTGTAACTAAACAAAAAAAATGTGCTTTATTGTTTTTAAAATATATAAAAATTGAAATGGCTTTTTGCAAATACCCAAAAAATTAAAACAAAAATGATTTAGAGAAAAAGGGGTTTTCCCAAACTTTTTCAAAAGACTGTATTTATATATAAAATATTAAAATATATATATATATATATATAATATATATAAAATTTATATATAAAAATAATACACTCCCCCCGGCCATTTTATTAGGTACACCTGCCCAAACGTTCTCGTTAACACTTTAATTTCTAACCCAGCCAATCATATGGGGGCAACACATGCATTTGGGCAGTAGAAAAAGGTCCAAGAAAAACTCCTGAAATTCAAACCGACATCAGTGGGGGGAAAAAAGGGTGATTTGAGTGCCTTTGAACGGGGCATGGTTGTTGGTGCCAAAGGGCTGGTCTGAGTTTTTCAGAAACTGAAAATCCCTTTGGGAATTTTCCCACACCCAAAACCCCCCCCACTCTGGGGTTTACAGAGAATGGTCCGAAAAAGAAAAACATCCATGAGGGGGCATTCCTGGGGCGGAAATCCCTTTTGTTGTTTCCAGAGGTCAAAGGAGAATGGGCAAACGGGTTTCGAGCGATAGAAAGGAAAACAGTGACTAAAATAGCCACCCTTAAAAACCAAAGGTAGGCAGAAGACATCTCTGAACGCACGTAAGGCGAACTTTGAGGCAGAAGGGGGTACAGCAGCGAAGACCAAAACCGGGTGCCCTCCTTTTTAGCTAAGAAACCGGGAAAAAAAGAGGCCCCCAATTTGCCCAAGCCCCTCGAAAAATTTGGGCAGTAACAAGATTGGAAAAAAAGTTGGGCCCGGGCTGATGATCTCGATTTCTTTGGGTGCGACATTCGGATGGTAAAGGGCAGAATTTGGGCGTCAACAACATGAAACATGGATCCAAATCCTCCTTTGTATCAACCGGGTTTAGGGGTGGTGGTTGGTGTCATGGTGTTTGGGGAAAATTTTTTTTGGGACTCTTTTGGGGGGGCCCCTTTGGGACCAATTGAGCATTCCCTTTCAACACCTTGTGGGGAAACTAAACCACAAGAATTTTAGGGAGTTTCCCGAAAAGGCCAAAAAGGGGGGCCAACCTTTACTAGCATGGTTTTACCTAATAAAGTGGCCGGTGAGTGACAAAAACACAAATTCATGAAAATTTAAAAAGGCACACAAATCGGGACATAATAAAATAAAAATCCCCTTTGAAGGTTTTTAAAGTAAGGGGGAAAAAACAATCTCATAGAAACAGCATATTAAACAAAAATTAGGCAAAACTCCAGCATATAAAAAAATTTTAATTTTACCCTTTTTCCGATTTCAAAGGAATTAAGAAACCCACGAGGGAGGGCCCGGGACTTAAATTCAAAAACAAATAGCATCCAGGTGCTGATAATCATCAGCAAATGAAAAAGGAAAATATAAAAAACAGTTTTTAAAAGGCTTTTCTGGGCAGGAGCATTCGGGTGTATTAATACAATGTCAAGAAGGAAAGACAACAGCAATGATCTTGAGAATTAACTGTTGTTCAAGGGTTGTAAGTCCATTTTTAAACATTGTAAATCCATCAAATTCGGGAACAATAAATTTTTCAAAAACTGGAAAACAATCTTTTCCCAAAAAAAAGGATTATCTCATTTAAAATTTACCTCAAGTCAGGGCCCCAAAAAAATCTCAGGGGAAATTCAAAAAAAACCTAAGAGCTAAAGCTCATACTAAACATAACTCAGCATGTTTATCTACAATTAAAAAAAAACTGAACAAATTTCTGTTTGGAAAGGTTTTTCAAGAAAAAACTTTTTTTTTCCCAGAAAGAACTTGGGAGCAAAATTTTTAATTTTCCCCCAAAAATTCACTCTCAACAAACCTTAAGACTTCCGAAAAAAATATCCTTTGAATAGATGAGACCAAAGTTGAGATGCTTGCGCATAATGCACAATGACACATTTGGCAAAAACCAAACACAGCATATGAACACAAAAAATCTCATACCTTTAACACATTGGAGAAGGGTACAATTCTAATTTTTTTACATACCCACATGAGCTGGGCACTTGAAATGCATTTTAACCAGAATGCCCTTGTAAACAAAGAGTTTAGGAATGTGAGGCCTCACCCAACGCTAAACCTTCCCAAAAATTGGTCACAACGGGCCAAGTTCCCAAAAAAAAATCAACTCTATATTGGAATGGCTGAAAAAGAAAAGAATACATGTGTTGCAATGGCTTAAACTCCAAATCTCAACCTAATTGAAATGCTGTGGTGGCACCTTAAGAGAGAAGTCTAAAAACAAATACCTATGAACCTCAATGAATTGAAGCAATGTTGTAAAAAACACTGGGCCAAAATTCCTCTAGTACAATGTCAAACACTCATAAAGTAACAAAGGAAATGATTATGTTATTGCTGCTAAAGGTGGTTCTAAAGCTTAAATTCAAAGGTTACTTAGTTTTTTTTCTCAATGGCTTTTATTTGCCTTTATTTTTATAAACAATAAATTGTAACAATTTTTTTTTTTTTATATATATATATATAATAATAAAAATAAAAATTTTAAATATTATATATATAAAATATAAAATAAATAAAAAATACAAATACAGGGTTTGTGTGGATATGTTTAAAATCACATACAACATATAAAAAAATAAAAAATTTTAATACTGGCCAATCAATTTTTACTTTCATCCTTAAACGTGAAAACCCCAAAAAAATCAGAAAATGAATTGTATAAATTTTAAATTATTAAATTTTTATTTTTTTGCTTTGAAAGAAATTTTTCTACAATGGAAAAGCAGAACTTCATATTTAGTACAGAAATTGTGTGCAATTACAGAGATCAGACGTTTCCTGTAGTTTTTGACGATCTTTGCACACACTGCAGCAGAGAATTTGGCCCACTCCTCCCTACGATCTTCTTTTAATCTTTAGGTTGAGTTTTTAGCTCACTCCAAAGATTTCGATTGGGTTCAGGGCTCGAACTGGGGTAGGGGCCCTCCGGGGCTTTGAAATTTTTCTTATGGAGAACTCCTCAGTTGCCGGTTGTTCCTTTCAGGTTTTGTCCTGCGGAAGACCCCGCCACAACCCCTTTAAAGCTCTTACTGAGAAAGGGGGATTTTTGGTCAAAAAATCTTTCGTACATGGGCCTCATCCATCCCCTAAGGTAAGGTCCCCCCACCCATTTTCAAAAGTATAGTTTCACCCCCTGCTTTTAAGGTTGGAATTGTGTTTTTTGGGAAATGTCCACCTTTTTTTTTCCCCAAAAACAGCGATTTAGTTGATACCAAAAAGTTCTATTTTAGTCACATCTGACCACATGATTTTCCCCCTTGCCTCCTCTTGATGGTCATTGGCAGACTTCAAATGGGCCTGGATTTGTGCTGGTGTGAGTAGGGTAGATTTGTGTGCCCTGCAGGATTTTAATCCATGATGGCATAGTGTGTTACTGACGATAATCTTTGAGACTGTGGTCACAACTGTATTCAGGTCATTAATTCAGGTCCTTAATTGTAGTTCTGGGCTGATACCTGACCTTTCTCTGAATCATTCTTCCCCCATGAGGCAAGATCTTGCATGAAGCCTCAGGACTACGAAGATTGACAGTCATCTCGTGTTTCTTCAGTTTGCTAATAATTGCGCCAACAGTTGTTGCCTTCTCATCTAGCTGTTTGCCTATTGTCCTGTAGTCCATCCCAGCCTTGTGCAATTTTGTCCCTGGTGTCCTTAGACCGCTCTTTGGTCTTGACCATGGTGAAGAGGTTGGAGAGTGACTGACTGAGTGTGTATACCGGTGTCTTTTATACAGGTAACAAGTTCAAACAGGAGCAGTTAATACAAGTAATGAGTGCAGAGTAGGAGGGCTTCTTAAAGAAAAACTAGCAGGTCTGTGAGAGCCAGAATTCTTGCTGATTTAGTAGGCGATCAAATACTTATTTCATGCAATGAAATGCAAATTATTTAAAAATCATACAATGTGATTTTTTTGTATTTTGTTGTTTAGATTATGTCTATTATAGTTGAAGTGTACCTATGATAAAACATACAGATCTCTCCATTCTTTGTAGGTGGGAAAACTTGTATATTATATGTGTATACAGTATGTGTGTTTATATATAAATATAATATATGTATACACCCCAGGGGCATACCTTTGGTGCCAAAAGTGGGGGGGGGACCAATTTTCCCTCTCATCCCCTCTTCCTATCCCTCCCCCGTTCACTCGCCCCCCCTTTTTAAAATTTCCCCCCCTTTCCCCTTTCCCTTTTCTACCCCCTTTTCCTCTCCCTGCAGTGAAGTGCCCTTCTGACCGAGCTAGGAGGTCTGGGGGAGTCCCGGGTGGGCTTCCCCCAGGTTCCGGGGGGGGTCTTTAAAGGTTAAAAACTTTTGGGGTTTTGCAATTTTTAAATTTTATGAGGGCTCCCTTTTACTAAGTTTAGAGCCGGACTGGCCTAAAGAGCAGCCCTGGAAAATAAAACCAAACCACCCACCTATAATTTTCCCCTGCTAGATGGAAATAAAAAATGTTGTAAAAAGGCAGAAATTTTTCACTTAACGCCCCCATCCCCATCACACTCCTTTAAAATTTTGTTATATCCCCAACCCGGAATGGGGGAAAAATAAAATAACCCCCAATCTCAGTTTTCCCCTAGGAATCACTTAAAACCAACTGTCCCCCCCAAAATTTTTAATTTTATTGTTTACCAACACCAGAAATTAATTTCCACGCCCCCCCAAAAATTTAAATTTAAAATACACTTTGGAAGCCACAAAAATTTTACATTACAAACTGCACCTTAAAAAAGACTTGCAAAATGTCCCTTTGCACTGTACCCCAAAAATGTATTTATAAAAACACAAAACCCCGTAAAAAAGGGGAATTACATTACTCCCTGTATTTTCCCAGAGATTACATCACAAAAATTTTAACCCCAGAGTTTACATTACATTGTCCACAGAGATTACTTTACACACTTTTACCCAGAGATTACATTACCTTTACCCCAGAAAACTAAATTAACACCATAAACACCGGAATTACTTTAAACCCACTTTTACCCCAGAAAAATAGTTTACTTTACCGAACCCCCCAAAAATTTCTGCATTATTCACCAAAAACCCAAAGATTACATTACACACTTTTACCCCAGAACTACTTTAGAAAAGGGGTCCCCCCAAAAATTGTATGTGTGTAAAATTACTTTATATTAAACACAGAACATTTGGGGGGGGGTTTTCATTTTATGGGTTTTTTGGCACTGACAAGTGTTGTTTGTTTTTTTGAAAATTGGGGTTGCTTCAAACGCAAAATTCTAAACAAAAAACGACCCAGCCCGTTTTGAGGGTTTTTTTTGCCTCCAAAACCTTTTTAGTGTTTTTTTAGTGCATAAAACACCTCAAAAAATTTCTTTTGTGTGTTTAACAGTACGCCGCCCGAAAATACTGAGAAAAATTTCCAGGCCCAATCTAAAAAAACAACATTTAAATTTCACAAGGGAATAAGGTAAATCATTTTCCTCCCAATTGGAGGGCCGGTTTCTGAACAGAAAGACCCCTGAATCCCCACAGAATCACTTTCCCAAAATTTTTCCACGTAAAACGTACCCTTAAAGTATGTTCAAAAGGGGAAGATGGGAGGGGTGAGGTGCGCTCGGGTTTATATGCCAAAATGTTTTAGAAGTATGCACTGGCCAGCCCCTCACTGAAAAAATTCTGGGGGACGGCCCCATTCACTTTCATTTTCCCGGCCGCATAAGTGCGGGGGAAAAGATTGCCCTTGGCTAGACACAGGGCTGTACAATACGGGTACCTTTGCGAAAGAAATTTGGCCCCCTTGGGAAACTTTTAAACCCTTTTTGGGGCCACATTTCGGGTTTCAAACATAAAGAAAAAAAACATTTTTTTTTTTTTGTGAAAAAATCAAAAACCCAATTTGGACACTTTTGTGAATTGGAACAAAATTTTTTTGGATATTTTAAACTTTGTTACAAAAAACAAAACAAAACTAAAAAAAATTGGGGCCCGTAAATATTTTGGGCCCCTTTTTTAAAACTTTCAGTGCAGCAAAACTCACCCCCAAATTTTCTTTTAGAATCTCTTGAATGATCCAAGGGTTGTCCTAAATGGACTAAAGTTTGAAAAATATAATCCACCTGTGTGTAACAAGTCCCCGTATAAAATGCACCGGGCTCTTGATATCTCAGGTCTTTTTTTAAAGGCGCAAGAGCACCCATGAAAACCAAGGAACACACCAGGCAGGTCCATTAAACTGTTTTTGGAAAATTTTCAAGCGGGGTTTGGATACAAAAAGTTTTCCCCAAATTTTAAAAAACCCAAGCACGGGTCCAAACGTCATATTGAAAGGGAAGGACTTTTCAGACCATTTGCAAATCTTTCAAGACACCGGGCCCGTCCCCCTCAAAAATTTTCATCTCAAAAAAGGAAAAGGGACTGATCAAGATCCACCCAAAAGAGGCCCG